>VXAV01010728.1:52607-63957 GCA_013399715.1 Alectura lathami
TCTCAAATATCTCAAAAGTAAAAAGTTATAGAATATAGAAAAATAGGCAAGAAATTTAAAAAAAAAAAAAAAATTTTACACAGTGCAATTAGTTTCCCAGGAGCTGGAACACTGGAGACAGATGCACATGCAGGTGATTACATATGCCTATATTATCTCAATGCACTCGGATGTTAAATTTACATAAATATTATTCTTTCCAAAACCTGATAAGCATGGGTGCTTAAATTGCCTGAGGCATAAAATGCTGTAGCCAGCTACCTGTGTACCACCTCACAGCCTAACCTTTTTGTGTTTGACAGATATTATAGGTAGAAGTTTTTCTTCCACATGGCTATGTCTTGTTGGGATAGTATGGGCTTGAAAACTCAGATGTTACTGACGAATGGCCTTTCCTCTCAAGTGCTGTCAATGTTAACCTCTCTTGCTTCCAGATTAACACCAGTTGTTTGTAGACACAATTGATTGCAATTTTCACCTTCATTAATTTTCAGATGCAACACCTAACTGAAAGCAATAAAGAAAGCAAAGAAAGAGCAAACAAGAAACGCACTGTCCTCTTAGCCAGCTTCAACCCAAATAAGACAAATATATTTAACTACAAATACATTAAATGTCTTTCTTTGTCATTTCGTCAAGACCAGAAAAAGATTGTTCATCAGATGAACACTGATGCTGGCACATTCATTGCTAAATACACAGGAAGAAAATTTCATAAATTTTGTGGGATTAGGTTTGTATTTCTATGTATTTCTGAAAACTGAAGTATACTATTGACAGAAAGAGGTACAGAATTAACAGAAACAATCTAGCATTAGACCTTCACTTTCCATTCATTGTGCTTTTAAGTGCCTAACAAAAAACATTACATGTACAAAAAAAATGTACATCTGAAGTATTCTAACATCTTTAATTCCCAGTGATGTTCTACACCTTGTGAAATAAGTAAGTTCTCATAGACAAGTGTTCAGTATCAGAAGGTACTTAGGCTCCAGTTCACATCATTTTTTTCTGATATTATGCCACTTGTAACTCTCTTTCCCAGTTTCCATGCTTAAGGGACATTAATTTGTAGGGGGCATATCTATCCACTTACCATCACAGGAGTAGTATTTGCTTATGTCTTACATCTGATCCTTTTGTAGATGGTTATTTAAATTTTCTTTATTCATATCACACTAACCAATCAAAAGTTTAATTGAAAAAATAAAAAAGGATAGAAGTTCAATAGGGTTTTAACAAAATGTCTCTCTGAAACCTGAGTTGTTAAGTATACTGTGATTTCGTAAAGGCCATTGCAGTGGCAGGGATAAGCCTCCAAATCTATGAAGGCAGAGAAAGCATCAAATAGTGATAGAGAATGGCAACTGGAGTGCTCATATTTAAAAGCAAGGACAGAAATGATCTGGGCAAACCTAAGCCTATTAGTCTGACCTCTTCAGTTTGCAAGACCTTGGAACAGGCTTTGAAGAAAAAGATAAATTAAAGCCAGAGAAGTAAATAGAATATGGGATAAAATATAGCAGTGTTAGCAGAGTAGATTGTGCCAGACTAACTTGACAGCTTTTTTGATAAGATAACTGATTTCCTAGACAAAGAAATGAAGTAGATATAATTTGTCTGGATTTAGATAAAGCATTTCCTACAGTGTCACTCTGGAACTCACACATAAAACTGGAGACTCTGTGGATTACTACAAGAATCGAAAGGTGGATCCCAGTGTGATAACAGCACGTAGTACTGAAAGGGGATATCAGAGATTAATGACATTTCTGCTACAAGTTCAGATTTCATCATTTGAAACAACTCATATGTTTCACAACCAGTGTGTTTTAGTTATACATTCTAATATTTTAGTATCAAGGTGATACGAGGTGGCTACGAAAAAGGCAAATCCTATAAGTTACTAAACTATATATTTGTAAAAAAGATATTGAAGGACTAGTGTGCATTTTCTTAAACCATCCCCAGCTTTATCTATATAATTCTAGACAACCATCTTGACGAAGGAAAAAATGAACCTGCAAAACATAGGGGGACAGTCTTCTAGGATGATCACAGAAATGAAGACTGTACCCCAGCAGGCCCAGTTTGTGGAGGTAAGCAAAAGTTCAAGGGAAACAGAAGGGAAACAGAAAGGAAACACAGTGAGGGCAAAAAATATGTCCATAAGAAATGGATTAAATGGTATATTGCCAGCAGGAAGGATGAGAACACTCAGCTCAGTGACTCAGGAAGCCTTTTTCAGTCTTATTTCTACATCGATACCATGATCCCCTTTTGTACGTTAGTACAGGAAGTTAAGTGTTAGTTTTTTTCAAGAAGAAAACAATAAGCCAGTTCTTTCCAAGTGTGGTAGTGTAGTGCTTTCTTCCAAATCATTTCACTCTCCTCAAAAAAACAAAAGTCACAGCATTTCTGTCTGCAACATCCTATATGAAAACAAATGTGAGGCTCCTCATTAATACCTAAACCTAAGTTGAGTTCCAGAAAATAAAATATCAAGATGACAAGTATGGATCTTAATCGCCAATTTCAAAATTTTTGGACATTTTTATATGCTCATCTCATTGTTGCATGTCACTATTTTCCTCTGGAACTATGATTTTTAGTGCTTGCCTTGTATCTTTGTAACTGAATTCACTTCAGCAAGATCATGCTGATGAACATCAGATTGAGCTGAATGTCTCTCCTCTTACTTTTCAACATCTAAAATATAATGTCTTTCAAGCCATACAAGACCACTGTTTCTGGGATTCTCACATGTACATAAGAATATGGATGAAGTATTATGACTATGCAACACAACATTGACAGTCTGAAGTTCAGTGTACCCACAGGAACTATTAAGATTCTCCTACATGACTTCCCTACTGAAGATTAAATTTTGTTGGTTTTGTTTTTTTTTTTCCAATAAATTCTTCTCATAAAAAATGTTATGGCAGATCTCTGCACATGAACAGGGAAGGAAGACTCAGACTACGTTCCCCTCTGCTATTGTCATGACAATTACATCCATCAATAGGCATAGTAGCATTTCTCACAAACAATAGGCATGTCTGAGTCCACTCTATGTTTTATACCTGACTCCTATACATTTTGCACCACACTTTAAGGTAAGGTTCAAGTGAAACTAAAAAATGTCAGGTTGCTCAAATCACAGAAAAATAAGAAGCCTTTTGTACAGTGACCAAAATACACATAATGCACTAGGAAGACAGGAGAGCAGCCAGCTGGAAACAAACCTAGTTGAAACACAGTTGGAACACATTCCACACTCTTTTAATGTCAATCCTAACACATTTTCATTCATTTCATCTACCATAGGCACCGCTTCCATGGAAAAGAGAACACAGCAGAGATAGGACAGGTTCTTCCCAAACATCCCATGGATCACAAAGCAAATCTCTCCTCTGGAGCAAATGCACAGGGAAACACGAGAGATGGTAGAGAAAGGAAGCCAGAATGCACAAACAATATTCAGCTGCCAGCTGGGAAGTGGAACACAAAGCTAATCCACAGACAGCACCTTGTACTCAGCAGAAGTATGCCATATAGGCACACCAGGAAAACCCATACTCTTAACTTACTGGTATAGATGTATGGCACCTTTTCTGTCTGTGCACAGTTTTTTATCAAATATTAGGGTTTTTGGCCCTGGTATACTATCTAATATGACACATATGCTGTAATCACTAATGCTGTCTTGAGAATCATGCTATATGCCACACAATTTTGCAGTCTCCTTTCAGTATCTATTTCCTCATCAGTGTTCTGAAACAGTAAGAAAAATATTAATAACCAGCTCATGCTGAAAGCAATTGGAGTATTCCTGTGACAGCTTGCTAGAAATAGATTCAGTCAGGTCAGGATTTGCTTAATGATGGCTAAAGTATCTAAATGGCACCCAGTCTTCCTTGAAAAATCCAATTCATTTCCCAGACCCTTTTCAAACACCCTCTCTTGAGGGCTACCAGCAGCTATATAAGAAACATATTTATCATACAGTCCTGATCTTCATCCAGGGAAGCTTACCTCCAGAAACAAAGCACTCACTTTGGCATGTGCCATGTTAGCCTTGCTTTTTAATACAGCCTTACATTTTGATATGGCCAGGAGTTCATTAAAAGCCAGTCCAAATGTATGCATCCTAAATAATAGACTAGACTAGACTAGAACAGAACAGAATAGTTAATTTGGAAGGGATCTACAAAACTCGTTGACTCCAACAACTGTCCAACCACTTCAGGGCTAATCAAAAGTTAATCAAAGCATATTTTTAAGGGCTTTATCGAAAAGCCTCTTGAACATTTACAAGAATGGAGTATCAACCACCTCCCTAAGAAGCCTGTTCCAGTTTTTGACCACCCTCATGGTAAAGAAATTTTTCCTAATGCCTGGTCTGAACCTTCCCCAGCACAGCTCTATGCCATTCCTGCACGTCCTGTCATCACTTCCCAGGAGAAGAACCTGGCACCTCACTCTTCACCTCCTCTCCTCAAAGATTTGTGGAGAGTGCTGGGATCACATCTTCTCCAGCCTAGACAACCCAAGTATCCTCAGCCTCTCCTCAGAGGACATGCCTTCCAGCTCTTTTACCAGCTTTGTTGCCCTCCTCTGGGTTCTTTCAAATACCTTAATATCCTTTAATATTGTGGAGCCCAGAACTGCACACAATATTCAAGGTGAGACTGCACCAATGCTAAATATAGTGTGAGAATCACCTCTTTCGACGGGCTGGCTATGCTGTATTTTAATGCACCCTGAAATGCATTTTGGCACTGATGATCACTCAATGCTCAAGTGTATCTAAATCCCTCCCTCCCATCCCTCAAGAGAAAAAAAAAAAACACATCTCAGTTTAGTATTATCACCAAACTCACTAGCGTCTAGATCATTGATAAAAATGTTGAACAGAGTCAGCCCTAGAACTGAACTGTGCGGAACACTGCTGGTGACCGGCCACCAACCAGATGTAGCTCTATTTACTACAACATTTCGAGCTAGGTCATAGTGTGAACCTGTTCACCTTAAATTTGGACACTTTGTCCAGATGGATGCTGTGAGCGGTGGTATCAAAAGCCCTACTAAAAGTCAGAAAGATAATATCCACTGCCTTCCCTTCATGCACAAAGCAGGTGACATTATAGTAGAAGGATACCGAGTTACTAAGGACTATCCCTTCATGAGCCCATGTTGACTGTGTTTGATACTAGCTTTGTTCTTTAACTGTATTTCAGCATCTTCCAGGACAACCTTATTCACATTTTTTCCACTTACTGAGATTAAACTAATAGATCTGTAGTTTTCTGGGTCTTCTCTCATGCCCCTGTAGATTGCTGTAACACTGGCTACGCTCCAGTCAGCAGGGATCTCACCAGAATTCCACATTAGGTAGATTGTTAAGAAGGGTCCAGCTACAACATCCATTAACATCCTTAGTACTCTGCGTACTGGTTCATAAGACCCCGTGGACTTATGAATGTTTAGCTGATACAATTGATCCCTTGCAATTTTGGTGACCACAAATAGAAAGTCACTGCTCCCCTAGTCATGGTTCTCCAACTCACAGGACCAGGTAGTCCAAGATCTATCATTAATATTGAAAACTGAGGCGAAGAAAAAAAAAAGGTATTGAATCATAGAATCATAGAATGGCTTGGGTTGGAAGGGACCTCAGAGATCATCTAGTTCCAACCCCCCTGCCGTGGACAGCGCTGCCAGCCACTAGCTCACTAGATCCAACTGCCCAGGAACCCATCCAGCCTGGCCTTGAACACAGCCAGGGATGGGGCAGCCACAGCTTCTCTGGGCAGCCTGTTCCAGCGCCTCACCACTCTCTCAGGGAAGAATTTCTTCCTGATGTCCAACCTAAACCTCCCCTCTTTCAGTTTTAGCCCATTCCCCCTTGTCCTACCATTATCCACCCGTGTAAAAAGTTGGTCCCCCTCCTGCCTGTAAGCTCCTTTCAAGTATTGGAAGGCCGCAATGAGGTCTCCCCCGAGCCTTCTCTTTTCCAAGCTAAACAATCCCAACTCCCTCAACCTTTCCTCATAGGAGAGGTGCTCCAGCCCTCTGATCATTTTGGTGGCCCTCCTCTGGACCCACTCCAACAGCTCCACATCCTTTCTGTACTGGGGGCCCCAGGCCGAATGCTTCTGCCTTTTCCTCATCCCTACTTGTTAGGTGAACACCTTCATCAAGTATCCACTCAACATTTTCCTTAGAACTCCTCTAGCTGCTGACATACTTAAAAAAGCCTTTTTGGTTGTGAGACACCACAATGGCCAGAGTCAACTCAAGGTAAGCATTGACTTTTCTTATTTTCTCCCTACAAATGCAAACTGCATGTATATTGCAGATGTCTATGTTCAGCTGCTTCCAGGATATATGGCTTGGGATTTGCAAGTGGAACACAACAGGAAAACAAATCAACAAGTACAGTATTCAGTTCCTCTAGTGCCCTGGATCAGAAATTGCATATGTGCAGTGGGTTGCATTTATGTTAGCATTTCAGTTTGGACCTGGACCACACTTTTCAAACAAATTTCCCAGTTGCCTCCATTTATTATGATTTAGTTTACATTCCCTGATGTGAACCAATGTGATGACATGAAATGAATTCCCTATAAATGAAAATAAAGATGAGTTTGAGGAGTGCACCCAATACACTCCAACTGCTCAGGAGTGTATTGTTCAAGGGACAAGCTAGCTGAAAACAACCTCCTTCTCCATCAAATGAACATAATTTGAACTTTGTACCCTCAGTGACAACAATTTGGGTCTGCAGAGTCAATTCTGTAAGGATAAACTATTTGCTAATGCAGGCACGGTCTTATAGTCTAACAAGATGATTATTATTATCATTATTTTGTACTAGGTAAGACGCCCTTTCGGTTGTGATTAATCTTGAAAACATTTCCAGATCCTCAGCAAACCTCAACAACAAGTTGAAAGGAACTTGTCTATGTCACTCTGGAGGCCCTTAAACAAGTTCTGATCTGCATTTCAGGACCATTTCAGCAAAGGAAAAGACAGCTTGTGTGCCGAACACAGGGAAAGGCTACCTGCAGTACTTGCCTCTAATGTAGAACACTGAGTACAGAACAAACTATTCTGTACTATTCTGTAATTGTTCCTTTCTTTTTTTTTTTTTTTGTAAAACGGAACATCCCTTATCTTTCAATGCAGATAATTAAAGACCAGAGCTTTGCTGTTCTTTTTCACACTGAGTCTACCTAATCTACGAGCAACATTACTGTTGAAGTACAACTCGTAAAACAAACTGGAGAGACATTACTAGATCCATACCTGCCATTTCCAGATATTAGATTATTGGCAGTTTTTCCCTGAGCCTGGTAATCATTCTGTCAATAACCACACTGTTAAGATGCATGGGTGGACCCTTTTAGATGAACAGCAAATAACAGTCAAAAAGAAAGTCTATAAAAATCACTGGCTGAAGATGGGACAGATCCCAGCCAGGGAGGATCTGCCCCACTCACTCCATGAAGACACCTTCCCCAGGCCACTTGACCCACAGGGAGCCACTGTTTTTCTGGTGACTATGTGACCCAATCCTAGCAGACAGGACTTGATTTAACAACAAAGTACTTCAGATTAGTTTATCCAAAAAAAGAAGTCATATTCTTAATAGATTAAAATTCTTTTACTCCATCTTAGCAATCTAAAGTGTCCTTAAATTAGAAGTTTATTAGAGTACATTAAATCTGACTCAGGAATGGTTTTGTTCCTTAATACAGTTTTTGGCTGAGAAAATCCTCAGATGTTTCCGTATTTACAATAGGATTAACTGTTTCTAACAAACTCTGCATTTGCATTCTTATTCATGCTCAGTGGAAAAAAAAATATATATATATTATTTGCTTTTATTTCTATTTNACAAACTCTGCATTTGCATTCTTATTCATGCTCAGTGGAAAAAAAAAATATTATTTGCTTTTATTTCTATTTCATTATTAAAGAAGATTATGTCATTATGCTCTCATAACAATTGCATTAACAACACCAATGTTAGACACAAGGATGCTTAGGATTCCGTTCACTTTGTTTCAAAAGAAGGGGTTACAGCCAGTTTCTGTATTATCTATGATTAAAGAGAGCTATTTGATTTTTTTTAGTCTTCATTTTATAATAATTAATTGGCACTGTCTAGCAACTGAGCCTGTTCTGCTGCTAGCAGCAATCTAAATTTGGTAACATAAAATAGCCCTGAAGTCCACAACAATTCTTTTACTGCTGTCTTAAAAAGGCTTTCCACATTTCTCCCACACTAAGAGAGAGAATTATTCTCTAAATGAGCAAGACTTGAAGAATGTCTTTAAATAAGAATGATAATTAGACAGTACAACACAGGAAGAGCCATAAATGAAAAATAGAAGCAAATTACCCAAACTTCTGAAAAAAATGGTGAGACAGAGAGGTCCAGAATGTTGCTGCTATGGAATCAAGGTTTATATTAATGAGGGAGCATTATAATGTGCTAGAGCACAGGTATAATACTGTATATACACTATCTACAAATAAAAATTTGATATAATATTATTTCCATTTCATTTCAGCTACAGTAATAGATATTGCAATGCCATCATCACCAAAGGAAATGATTATGTGTTTGCCAGACTTGCAGAAAAATATATGCATCATACTGAGTGAGTTCATTATATTGTATTATAATTTGGAAAATCAGCACGGCCTTCATAATTTGAAGAGAAACAAAGAACAGCCTAAGCCAATGTGTATTTCCTTCTGCATCAGTTAATTTTGTTTCATTTTGACATCTACTTGCCTTGCATTTCCCACAATCCTTGCCAGTTAAGGTGAAAATTTTTCTTACAACTCTGATGCAATACAGGATGTTTGTAGGCTGTTTGTGTGTTCCTTCTTGCATAATTTGCAGTTGTGATTGTTAACAACAAGCCTCCATTTCAGTAACCTATTGCACAGTGAAGCAAGCACAGCTTTCCCTCAATGTCTTCTGGAGTCCTTTGATATTTGCTGTTTCTCTGAAACTCCCAGAGTCCAATAATTAGATGGGATCTGCAGTTTTAATTACCCTTCTTAGTTGCAGAGAAAATGTGATTTCTGAAGGCTGCAAAACAAATGATCTATTTTCCTGTATTAAAGTCTTGAGAATTTAAGAAAGATGAACATAAATTTCTGGACAATAAGATTTGGTAAGCATTGCCAAAATTTTGGTTTGGAAACTATCAGTTATATATATTATATGCTTCTTTATTCAAAGTATTTACAGGTGGAGTATGAAAATATATTCTGAGTATCACTATTTATCATTAACTATGATAAATTCACTTTCATCACTGTTGTTCATGTCTAATTAATCTAAATGCCCAACTAGGAATATAAAGTATAAAACAAGTATAAAACAAGTCAGAAATTCTGGAGAGGGGAGTTTTCCCCTCATTTCCATCTGTAAGACATGAAATTATCTCAGAGAAAAGTGGAATTGAAATCTAAGGTCAAAATGTCTTAGCCCACAAGTGAATTCAAAAATGCTGTCTAAACTATGAATAGTACCTCAGAAATATATACTTCTAGCAAAAAGCCATTCAGATAAGTTAATTAATTAAGAGAAGAGAAAATAAAAAAATTATTAAATAAGGTTATTTCTTTTACTCTCTCTTGATTTTGTTATTTTGTTGATAGATGGCAGTAGCTTCCTCTTCCTTTTTTGCTGGAGTAACAGAAATGCATATACTGGTTTCACCACCAAACCAAATGCTGCTAGGGCTCAGTCCCTTGTGCACAGCATGAACAAAGATGAATTCACATGGGCATGCTCCTGGAAAAAGAAGAGGCACAAAATTGTACGCTTACTGTTTTCAGGTATTTTCAGCAGTAGCTGTGATGCTTTTGTATGTCCACATATATATTGCATTTGATGGTGACAGTTCAAGCTTCCTCAGTAGAACGAGGAAGACCAAATACTAGCTGAAAGACAGTACATGTCTAAAGAATACTTCTTTGTACACTAAATGAGACCAGTGCCATTTTGTAATTGTATATTATCATTGCATTTCACCTAAGTTATAAGAGAACTGATGAACCTAAGTCATGTGCCAGGAACTGAAAGTTTACCAGTCATCTCAAACTATTATTCATCTCATTAACTGCAAGACGTGCAAAGCATATACTTGAGCAAACAATGGAATGTAGTGGGAAAGTAACTCAGCCAAAATGTATTGCTTCCGTAAATATACAACACTATGTATTTGCAGTATAATGTCAGGCAGACTAAGTTCATTAAATATCAGTTCTTTTTCCTCTATAATGAAGACATTTTACAGGTGGCAAAAGAAAAATGGGACATTTCTTACAATTGCTGTAATTCAGAAATACTTATCTACAGGCAGTATGAGAAGGATCTTTTACACCAAAAAATAAAATCCTCTCTGGGTCTCAGTACTTCTATTTTGTTCCTCTAAATATGGTTGTTGCCAAATACTATTTAAAAAATGAAAATGGTATGTAAATCTTCCAGATTGAGTGATACCTACTGGTATAAACGCTTTGATGATCAAATGATTAATAAAATAGGGGATAAAAATAAAGATGAGTCCACACTAAAATCTGAGATCAAAGAACAAAAGTGTCTTAGCACAGTTCAATGGAGCAAGCCATTCACACCTTCATTGCATGAGGAAATTTCTCAAGGTAAAAGATGGAGATCTAAACACAACTGACAACTCTTAAAAGAATATTGTACAGAAGCAGCTGTTTCTCCTCATTTCTGAGAACTGAAACTGTTTACCTTACTGTTTGCAAGTGAGGTAAGTATTTTTATTGTCATCAAAAATTGAGATATTTTATTCCCGCTGCATCTAAATCTTTGATTCTCAAATTTATCTTTATAAAAACCTTTAAACTTCTTATAACCCCGAAAGCAGTATTTTTCAATGCACATGAATCTTTGAGGATATTTTCGATAAACCCATTCAAAATCGACAAAGTGATTATAAAATATAGTTGCAGAAGTTGTGCCTTATTTTCAGTTATCTCAGAGTCATATGTGAGTGTAGCGGCATAATGCAGAATATGAATTCTACATAGTGAGAGAGGTGAGTTTTGGAACTAAAACACAAGTTTTACTTCATGTTCATCTTTTGTTCACAATCTGCTACTGTTATGCAGTTCTCTAGTTGAAAGATGCTCCAATTTGATGAGATGATTAAATATTCATCAGAACAGGCAGGAAAGACCTGAAAGCTGGATATTCAGAGTGAACCATCATGCTAAAGAGTTATTCCTTGATTCAAAACGTTTATTTATTACATATGTAGTGTAATCTGCAGGAAATTTATGCCAGTGG
>VXAV01010728.1:90816-106955 GCA_013399715.1 Alectura lathami
TACCACAGCCATGTATTTTAGCTCCATACTAAGTACTGCAAATGATATGGATTTGGGAAAATCTAAAGAAAAAAAAAAAAAAGATATCATTAGGTAAAAATGCTTCTGAAATAATCTTATCACTGATGTTGTCTTTACTGTCTCATATATACTAATTTTAATAACTAGTTCCCACATAATGTTATATGTCAAGAATTTAATGAAGCAATATCTAATAATGAGGCAAATTCTAATAATGATGTATGTCTGAGTTCTGATTTGTTGCTGTGGCTTGGTTTATTGCTGTCAGTTGACTTATCCCAGGCGAGGAACTGACCTCCTGTTGTCACAGTTTCAGTCAAACAAAAATATTCAAGGACAGAAAGAATGTGAGACATTTAGAGGATGTCTTTGAAATGAATTTGTGCACTAAGTTCCTCTTCATCAGAGCATATGCATGTTCCATTAGCATGAATCATAACACCCAGATGGATCAAACAGCAATCACCGCTCTATCACATTCTTATGCACAGCATGATGAAGCTGACTAATGGAAGTTGCCTTTTATTTGCTAAATGTGGAATTGCTCAGTCAGCATTAACATTTCTTCTTTTGCATGGAAGAAAAGAGAGAAAGCAGCAAAAGGGCAGACAAACTGAGCCATCATTATTTTGGGATCACATTTTGGGGCCAATCCCCTCTGGCACTGAGCAGCTGAACTCTGTTAAATGAATGAATTTAAAAGTACTTTTTGTTAGATACATGTGAAAAACTTTCAGGCCATAGCAGAACATCCTCACAGTGAAAGATATGGCTTATATACCTAAATACTAGGAACTAAGATGCTAACATTATATATATTCACAAATTATTTAACATCCTCCTCAAAAACGAGCCTGTTATTTGAACAAAAGATTGTCTTATTTTGTGTGTATGTGTCTACATGTCTATATTCTCTCTGTTACACACATGCACGTACTTCAAAATCACAGAATCACAAATACACAGAATCACAGAATGGATGAGGTTGGCAGGAACCTCTGGAGATCACCTGGTCCCTGCTTGAGCAGGATCCCCTAGCAGGATCACATAAAATTATCACAGAACCGTAGAATCATTAAGGTTGGAAAAGCCCTCTACAATCATCTAGTCCAGCCACATGTCAGTTCACACACTATTTCCAGACTACAGATATGATGCCAGACTAAATAGAAAGGACATTAATTTATGCTTTACACTTTAAGTTGCTTTCCTGTTTCGATTCATCTGTATGCTTCTCCAGGCAACGGCTACAGCTTTCACTATACCAAAACCAATGACAGTCTTGCCTATATTTTTCCTCTCAGTAACACGACTGAATTAATCTTACATAAATACCAAAGCAGGCAAAACATCAAATCATCACAAACACAGAATCTTGGCCCAGATCCCATTGGGAAACACTCCATTTTTCACAGAAAATACAGGACTAGGAAGTCGATAGACATTCTCCCTGTCCAAAGAAGGAAACAGCTATATTTGTTTCATTCTTCAGTGGCTCTACATCAGTCCCTTCTTCTTCAGTCTCTGTTAGATAAAATGCCTTATTGAAGACTGTAAGAGGTTCCCCAACGACTGAAAAATAAACAAAGGCCCTGAGTTCTGTTTTAGAAAGATGTTTTAAAAATTCCTTTTCATCACATCCTTGAGAGTCTGAATAAACAACCCTTTAAATCTGTACTCCGAAGAGAGGGTTGTACCTTCACTGCAGAACAGATATGCAAGTATACTGCTGCAGACAAACACTGCAGTAAAATGTTCCCAGTTAACAACAGAGCTGCATACCCTTGACACTCACAGTGCTTTTTTATTACAACGTTGAAAAATAATTCCTTGCCCAGGAGGCTTTCCTGGTCCTGCTATTACAGTTATACATGTTCTGAAAGGAAATGTTTAGATTATCTAAAGATGCTGTCAAGCAGATTAAGTCTATTGTTGAATGTTTGCATTTCACTGTCAGAAAGCTACCAGCTTCACTGGGGCTATCTGTTACAAGCAGAAATGAAAATACAGGACAGTTAATCTAGAAAGATTAAAATTTATAAGAAAATACTAAATTAATTCAAACTTTTGAAATCTTGAAGAAAATTTATTGATCTCTGAATGCACTAAGGAAATCAAAATTCATACTCCCATATATATTTATTATAGCCTCACAGTTCAAGCTAATAGTAGAACAAGAATTTTTCACGTTAAAACATTTTTAAAGATATAAATTGGTTCAATAAATGTACAGAAGACAAAAAGGAAGAGGAGTTCCTATTGTTAAAAATGTACTACTCCACTCTAATATATATGAGTAGTGAAGCTAATGGAGAAAATATTATGTCTTAATTTCTCAGGCAGGGAAACAGAGTTCAACATTTATTTGCCAGTGATCTAATTCCGTGAAGATCACACAGTCTGTTACACCTTACAGTCTGAAACAAATTTGTGAGCTTTGTTTTTACCTCAGCCCTGCATCAGTGTTTAAAAGGAACAGTACGAAGAAATCAGTGGGGAGTGCTACTTAATACTCAGTCTGGCCAACCAAAATTCAAGCACTACTCGTTGTGCAGCTTCACTAAGACAAGCAATAAATGGCTGCTATTATCAGTCATGGTAATTAGATTTCCACAGTACATCTGTATATTGAGCTGTGTAAAAGACCCAGTTTGGTGTATTTGTTATTATTTGGTTTAGCTAATTCTCATGATATATCCATTCCAAGCACATGAGGAGACATAGCTTCTGCTATTGCTCTTTCTCAGTTCTATGACCCAGCAAGCATTTTATTTCATTCCTTTGTGCAAAACAGCTCTGTGGATAATTAAGTGTATGAAGATGACAGATAGCTGATTGATATTTCCTGAGCAACTAAAAGTTGAGAATCCTTTTATTCTAACATGGCATAGACTTTGAAGGATGATATAAAGAGTCTTGTTCATTTATTCATTACAGAAAAGTTGTTCATGAGACACTTGGTGACTCAGAGAGTTAAGTGCAAAATCTCTTTGGCACTGAGTTCAAATCAGGACTGAACATGATCTTTACTGTTCTCATCCAGCTAATCCACAGAAAGTCCATGAGCTTTAGAAGAAACCATCAATTTGTCACTGATATCCTGTTCTATAGATCTTGCTGAAACAAAAGAAGCTGATTTCAGGGCAAAATTATCATCGTTATGTGGGAAACTCCTACACAAAAGAAGCACCTAAGAATTGTCAAACAGGGACAATTGGGGGAAAGGGGGAATTGTACATACTTTTCTGTGACATAATATCATATCATACAACTGTGATGTTAAGCATAGAACTATTATAAATTACAGTTTGAACATTTATTGAAGCTAGTTTACCACCAGGTAAGTATATAGACCCTAAGAAATCCACTGTCAGCTCCACAAAGCAGGATACAATACAATACTTATTTTCTGCCCTTGCCAACAGAAGCCTGAGGATCACTATGTACTTCTCCCTCTTCTAAAACTTTTCTTGACATCTCATTTTGAAATTGTTTTGGTCCTGGTGTCATTTAAATTTCTTTTTATAAGCCAAAACATTAATTTTAATATTTAACAGAAACAACGGACCAATCTGCTGCACAAATGTCTGTCTTCTCCGTAACTGCATTGAGCTGGCTGACATTTTACACATAGCTCCATACATAAACACCAACATCAGGCTGAAACAAAAATCCAAGACAGTATATATTCATTTAAGCTATCAGAAACTGAAGAGAAGACTTATTATGGAATCTTACAATTAGCAAGACAGCAATCCAATTTACAGTATGTATACAAACGTGGTGTACAACGTGTTCATTTTTTATGATGACTAAAACCTCTTCAGGGCAACAGACAACACCAAGCTTTGTAACTTTAAAAGTGCTTTTTGGTATTCTTTCCTTATCTTTCATAGAAACATTTAACTCTGCATGAGATGTGACATGAAATTTCACAGGGAATGGCTTGTTTTGGGGACAAGTGGTTGATGGGAATTGTAGATCCGGCTTGTAGTGGAAGCTAGGTTCAACCTTAACTGTGCAATAGCTAAAAGCATTTCATAGTAAGAAAAAAAAGTCTTGGCATATTGTTTTGTCACTCAGGCACCCTGGAGCTGGCAAGAAGCATTTGCACAATCCAGTCAGGACGAGGCATGCTAAGAATATTGAATGAATATAGGTTTCTAACCTTTATTCTAACAAGGATTTATCAGATGTTTCTTTCTTCTAGATTTATTTTAGAAGAGGTACTTCATACAATCGGGGTACAAAAGCAACATACAGTGCTGCAAAGTTGGCTGGTACTAAGCAATCTCCATAGACACAGGAAAGCCATTTATACATTTACACAGGGGTCACCATGCACAGTTAACTACACGTAATACTGAAGAATGAATTATTCTGCATATTCAGCAAATGGAATATGACGTATTTGACTCTTAGTTGTACTTCAGTAATGATTACATACCATTTTCTTAGACATTTGATATCTTGAAAACAACAACGGTAGAAATCTAACTAGAGTTTGCTTCTGTGCAAAACAACTCGAAAAAGACCAGACTTGTACTGTATATTCCTCTGCATGATCATGGCTTCTGAGCAACTGCTTTATTGCAGACCAAAACACTAATTCCACTGTACTACCAAGAAAATTTTGTAAGTTTGCTTTAATGGGATGACAAGCTACCAAGCTGCCAACCATCACACGAAAATGAGAGAAGCAGAAGCCGTTGTGGACAGTTAATTACCAAAGTAGCAGAGTTTCAGATGAAAACAGGTTCTGGTTAGACACTGAAATGAGGATACTCCATTCCCCTAAATGTTCAACAAGCAGCACTTTCCACTGTTCCTAAGAATGACAGAGAATTATTGAAAACTGCTTGGAGCAGGGAACAGCTGAGACTCCAGCTACTGCACTTATAAAAGCTCAGCTCTTTTGCTAATGCTTCCAACTAAAATTTATGTTGCTAATAGGAAGGCTGCATACAATGAGAACTGCTCTCAAATGTGTAGAAAGGTATTCTTACCAGGCAATAATTACCACTTTAGTGACAAAGACTATAATTACTAATGGTCTCTTAAGAGGCTGGTCATATAAATTTTACATTTGCACAACACAAATTACCATGCTCCAGATCTCCTCCTGTTAAGCCATACTTGATGTCCTGTCCGAAACAACTTTGAAATGGTCAAACAGGTGGTATATAGTCTTACAATAACAGTAAAAATAGTTTTAGGTATAGTTTCTTCTAAGATTATTTTTAAGTGTCCAGCAATGAACAAATATACCAGAAAGGTAAGAGGCTATTCATATTTATTAACAACAATTAAGCTGCTGCTATCAGTTCTGAGAGTTAATGAAACATTTGCATTTTGGACTATTGCAAAAAATGTTTGAGAGATGTGGTCATTTTCTTTTGGCTGCTATGAGATATGTGCATAAAATTATTAGGCTTCTGATGCCTCCAAAAGGTAAATTCTGCTTTTTTTTTTTTTTTCTAACTAGTATTCTTGTGCCATAAAATTAGGAGATGAGATAGATTGTCATCTCCTTGAATGTACTTTGTGTGTGAAAAACACATTTTAAAATTGCAGGAAAGCTGCTCTTTGAATAGGGCAATCTATTTCTAGATATCAATAAAATATTTTACACAAAAGCTACTATTTTCTTCATTCTTATAAAACAAAATTCTGTTCATAGAAATTGTTTCAAAATATCTTTTTCAAGGGGTTGTGATCTAAAAAATGAATTTAATTTACAGCACTTTATAAAGAATTACCCTCACATTTTTCAGCAGAATCTAATTTGTGTAATTTAAATATGTCCAATAAAAAATGAAAAATTTAAAGGTAGAGTTGCAGAATTAGATTAAGTGTGAAAAGAAAAACATTTTGCTTTGCTGTCATGAGTTACTGTACCAAACTCAGTATGTGTGTACAGGTGCCCTAGGTACTTGGAAGGACAACGGAACCCCTTATCCAAGCACCATATACTTCCAGAAATGCAGACTAGCTAATCTTGAGAAGTCTTTTTGGACTAACAAGTCAATGGTTAGAGGGTGGAGTTATAACTTTATTGGATCAGTTGGAAAGCATCTGCAGGAAAAGAGATATTTGTAACTAAATAGTAGAAAATGTCCTTTGAATGTGATCCACAACAGAATCAGAAAAGAAAAAAAAACCAGCTACATCATGTACTAATTTCCTTATGAGTGATAATGTAGGCACATAAGATTTTAAGAATATTAACTACCTGAAAATGCAGACAGCCTGCAGGGAAATGCCTTCCAAAAGGGCTGGTGTCGATGCTAACAATAGGACTTAGGCATCATTTAATCAACTGAGTCAAAACAAGCCATCTACAAAATCCCTGCATTCAGATTCCTGCCACCCATCACTGAGCACATAATCTGCAAGCTCCTCTCTGCTTCCAGTGGATACTATTCAGCAATTGTTTTATGTATAAAAATTACAAGAAACAGGGAGTGGATCCTAGAGTACCCACCCACCTGCTTCGTTGCAGGTCTACTGGTCCTGGTCTTATAGGGCTTACATCCCTTTCCTCAGAGCAGCAGAACTACACTGGTGCAGCAGATTTAGATCACAGAATCATAGAACCACAGAACCATTACATCACAGAATGGCTTATATTTTAAGGAGCCTTAAATACCATCTAGTTCCAACCCCCCTGCCATGCACAGGAACATCTGCCACTAGATCAGGTTGCCCAAAGCCCCATCCAAACTGACCTTGAACACGTCCACGTGGCTGTACGTTCAAAAGCAGCACAACCATGAAAAGATGAGCCCTCTCACATTAATCTCCCAGTAATCTGTAATATTATACAAAGTTGGAATTTATGAAAGATTTGTCATTAACATGAAAACTACTCCGTCTTCTTGAACTCCCTGTAGATAAGAGAAACTAAATGATATAGTATCAATAAGCACTCTAATGGTATGAAATTTCAGAAACATCAAGCAGATCAATTAAATAAAAAAAGAAATGTTAAAACTTTTATAGCTTTGGTAGCAAAAACGTTTACTTGGTAAAACTTTTTCCGAGTGGGAAGGCAGTAAAGCCATCTGCCTAGTACTCTTTTCCAAAATCAGACAGAAATAAAGCTATTTTGTAACAGTTTTTCAGGTAGTCTGTCAAACAGAGTGTGGTAAAACTTCAAGTATGTCAGTGACAAAACAGCAGAAGCCCTAGCACACTGTAAATACAGACAGAAAATGAATTTCCATTGCTAAAGGTAAGCAGTGAGTTGAGTTTAAACACTTTTTACCTTTTTTAACATACAATTACATACAAATTGCTGATCTCATTAATATATTTCATTCTTTGATGTGATTTTTACACTTCATCATTTTATCTCCAATATACTTTAAAAGTCTTTCAGGGACATACAGCACATAGTTATCCTTGTGTTACCCCTTTCAATTGCATCATCTGTTGTTTGCACTCAGCTAAAACCACCCTTGGTAAAATCCCTGAAGACCTTCTTGAAGCCTATGCTTAAAACCCATTGAATCCCCATCCTCCTGGATTTATCTGACTTCAAAGCCCATATGCCCTTTTCTTCTTCTTAAAACACTTAATTACAAAACACTAGACCAACAAAAAAAGTTGGTATTTGTGTCAGAAAAGAAGACTCAAAGTTATCCATTTTTTTTTGTCTTTTTTTCTGTACCTTGACAGAACCTTGACATCACGTAGCTCCAGTGGAAGGCATTTATTTCTTCTACAGAAAGGAAAATCAGAGAATGATTTAAAAAGCATAATTTTTAATCTACTCATACTAAGCAACAAAAATAGGTTTGACAGAAGATAGACAGTATTTTCCTGACACCCCTTCAAAAAACAGAGGAAAGGGCAAAAATCTACAGGCCTACACAGAAGTCGCTCTTGCTCTCCCGAAGGACTTGGTGCTCAAGGGGAACGTTAGCAAAGATAAGACCATTGAAGTGACAGCGTTTTGACACTGCCTGCGATGGCCCCCAAAAATGGGAACTCTACAGTGCTCTCCATTAGAGACCTCTTCTCTCCACAGCTCATGAGTCTGAACCAAAAGTGACAGAAACTGCTCGTTAGGTTGAAAGGACAAGGACAAGCTGACTTCTCTGCTTCTTATACACACTGTTAACTATTAGCTTGCTCAGGCTGGGGAGGTGGGGCCTCTTCTTCTTATGCTAAGGAAAATTAGTAAGAATTATGACTTTTAAATTGGGTTACTTCACACGAGTAGGCCTTAAGGGCACATTGAACCTTTTCTGAAAGCATGGTATTTTCTGTTTTGGGATTATGAGAACAAGGAAGTACTGCCCTGGGATCCAGACAAGAAAGAAACAGGACTTTAGAAATTATATTGGGCCACAGAGGTAAAAAGGTCAAAGAATGTACCTCTACACTTCATGCATATCCATTTATCTTTTGTCACTCTTCCACTATGACAGAAGATTGTGAAAAAAAAAAAAAAAAAAAAAAAAAAAAAAACACTGAATTATAACACTTNGATATGAAGAGAAAGGCCAGAAATAGGAGAAAAACTGCTGATGACACTCTGTTGTCATCAAAAACTGAAATAAAACTCACAATCACAGAAGGCAGGAAGATTGTGTGGTTTACAGAAAGAGCCACGCATCATCATTGGTAGCCAGAATTCCTGTAGAGCAATGCAGCTGCAGTCATACGTGCTGTGCCCATAACAGGCAAGTCAGGAACAGCTCTGTTTATACATGCTATCTAATTTTGGGCTCCTGTGCCCCTCAAGACAACTGCATTATTGACAGCAAAGGACGGTGCTTCACAGAGCCCACCACCAAGAGTGGAAGACTGACAGCTGACCAGTGCCAGCGCTGTCCTCATGGGCTGCTTAACCCTGCTGCCAGCTACCAGGGGAACCTGCAAGAAACCCAGCGACATAAATGCCTTGTCAGAGATGTGTTCAGCCCTATCCCCTTCTTACAGCCAGGTTTAGCAGAGGTCTGTGCAGACCATTTTCGCTATTCGTAAAGCTTCTACGTCAGTTGTTATCAAAGGGTTAACCACCAGTTTCAGTCAGAAATTCCTTGCTATTTCCTTATGAGCTGATGATTGGAATTGATAAATGATGGTGCTATCTAATTATACTAATGCGATTAGGTCAGTCAGCTTCTGCTAAGGAATCTCTCTTGCAAGTGTCTGTTCTCTAAATGTCAGGCAGATGTAGATTCACACTGTGGGACCTCCGTACATTTCTCTGCAAGACACAATAATGCTTAACAGAAAAACACTCCTGCTTTGAGGCATCACAACTTCCATCTTACAGCCCAGCATCAGGTTTCTTTGGAAGTGCAACAAAATCCACTGAAAGTGCAGTGAGTCCAGCGTGGGCTAGCACAGGCAGGAAATTTTCCATGGCAACCCTTACAGGGAGCAGGCAATGGTGTCCAGTGCTGTCTATGTTTGGCTCCAGAAAGCTCTGGTTTCTCTTACGTCTTCAAAGCAGCTGTATTTAATTTACCAACCCACAGCATTTCTGCACAGCTCTGAGCAGTCCCACACAGAGGTGCTCGGGTTAGCGTGAGCAAAACTAGCTTAGGTCACTTACAAGTTGTCTTTTACCAGATGCTGACTTCGCAGGATTAGTATTCTTTCCCTGAATGGCACTAACATTTCTTTTTCATTTTCAGATTCCTGCTAGATGCTCAGAGGACTCTTTGTATGTGAATGTTGAAAACACCACTATAGTCTTATGTCCTGAAAATCAACAGATCCTTGATACAAATGCTTGGATCTTCCCCTATTAAATCCTGGAAGATGACCTTGTAAGGTCCTCTCCAGTTCTGTTTTAAATCATAAACTCTGAGCTGGAAGGAACAATCATACACTGTGATTCCTTCAAAAAGAAGTTCTTCTCTGATCCTGTCAGCATCAACATTTCCTTCAAAAAGAAGACAAACAGCCCTCAGTTTCTTTATTGTCTGTTAGGAAGTATAAACTCTGTGACAAAAAATCACCAGATCAGAAAAAGAAAGAAAAGGTCATTTTTTAAAGTGTTAAAAATTGATATTTAAATCTTTTCTTTTTTTTTTTTTCTTTTTCCACCATCACATCCATTAAAAGCAATGATGCCACCCACAAACTAAACACACAAAAATAGTCTTGCTTCAAAAACTGAAAAAACAACAAACACTGTTTATAAAATTACAGCAACAAAGGAATGATAAGCTATCACAGCAAATTTCAATGTACTTCTGAAAGAAATAGACCAGCTTACAGAAAGACATCAGCCAGAATTTTTTTGCTTCCAGGGTATTAGATCCAATAAGATCATACAAAAACCCTCAGCAACTTCAAACTTATTTCCCCTAATTTATGAAGAAAGACTCTCAGCACCTACAGCAGGGCTCCAAAGAAACATTGTCATAACGAAGAATGTGTATTTTTAATAGGACATTAACACATTGTGATGCAGAATTATTTGTTTGGGGCTTTTACACTTATTATCTATCTTTGTTAGGAAAATATGCATACAAAATTAGTTATACTCAGCAAATAACCTTGACAGCTCTGTTATTTTGTGGTTTGTACTTTTTTAAATAAACTAAACTTTAAATGTATAGAAATATTCAACTTTGAAGAAAAAAACTTTCAGATTTAAAAAGCTCTGAATTTAAATGTTTGACCACAGTGATTTTACTTATGAGACAATTTCTAGCAGCAGGAGATAGATCAGAGCACAGCAATAAATTATAGAGTTAATTCATCTGATTATATAATTTTAGTCTTCTCTCTCTTTTTAAAGCAGTGCTTGAAGGAATAAATTTATTGCTGAGGCTTCTCTTCCTGTTCTGGATGATCAGTCTCACATTATTCTTAGAATTTCATATATACAGAATTTAGTACTTCAAAAATAATTTTCTTTGTTTTATGGCTTAGCTAAAAAGCATCTAGCACATACTTATTACTGAAATATTAGAAAATCATTGAACTGAAAAATAATACAAAATATGTAAATGGTCTGAGAAAACAAATTTTCACCAAGTTATACCCTTTTTTGCCTAACAGATCTTATCTATTAATTGCATAAAACTTTTCTAAAAAAATGTGATGTGAGAATCAGAAAGTAAACAGTAACCCAGTTATGCAGATACAATGAAAGACTGCACTGCTCAGCTACAGTGAATTGGAAATTTCAGATTAAGCAGATCCCCAGGTAACAAAATGAATCATGAACTAAAGTCTACAGTGTGCTGGCATGAGATTAAGTCACTGCAGACACAGCATAATTTTGGTGTTAGAGGGAAGCCGGTAAATGCAAAAAGGTGATTGAGTGGGCATAGCTCAGCGAAAGAAGCAGGTGCCTGAAAACCCTCTGGGATTATTCTTCCTTTTGCTCTTTAGAAATGAGTAGTGAGTAGCGGCCCTGCCGCTCCCAGGTGATAGTGCAAGGAAAACATTGTTGAAGGGCTCATGTAGAAACAAGTCCTGCCAAGGGGCAGGCTCTCAGCACAAGCGGGACCTGCAGACCGGTGAGATCAGCAGGTTGTCTTTCCACTTTTTCCCACCAGGCTGGTTTCTTAATCCCCCTTTTGGGATTAAAAAATCCTGGGATTAAAATCTCCAGCCACTTGATTTTGCTCTATATGTCCTTACGTTCTGCCTTGCTTTTTAAGACCCTTCTTTTCTCTCTTTTCCACTAGCTCCCAATAAAACATTATTCAATCAAAAAAAATGTATTTTAATTAGGTTTGAGAGGCACTTCTTGTTTAAGAGAATAGGAAGAGAGAGGAAGCAGCCAATTCTTGCAAAACATTTGCTGTTTTTCCTCACAGTTTATATGCTAGCAGAGGCTGAAATAATTTGTGTAATAACCAGCTGGATCTGAATATTTCTGTCTCAAGCTGTTGGTTCATTCAGCTTTCACCCTCTCTCCAGTACAGCAGTTTTCCCACTGAATTTGCTGATCTTTAAACTCCATCTGCGCTTTCCAACTATTACCCATCTGCGCAGCCTGAACTTCAGCTAAACCTCGACCAAGGGCTGAATGAGCGCGCTGTTGTGCTGTTACACTCTGTGCCCTCCATCGTGAGCTGGTGAATAAACATTAAACAGGACCAACATCAGTTTGAGTCATACATCGTGATTCTAATTATTGCTCTGTCTTCAAAGGGGGAATTAAATTTTTTTCTACCTAATGAATATTGGTAAATTTTTATGTTAAAATTTCTTCCTAAATGCACTAAAGCATTTAAGTTGGTAACTGTGTCCCCTGTGTAACCAGGCTGTCATTTGCGCAGGCCCATAGCTATCACATTTATGGCCCTGTAGGAGCGTGCATGCAGCTGGAGGGGCTCTCCGAGCCTGCCTTGCTCTGCACCGAGCACAGGTCAGCTCTGCCTGCCTGCAGGAACACCCTGCAGCACATCGTGTACGTCATGAAGCCGTAGAAAACCTTTGCCCATGAGACAAGTTTGATGTGCCATAACCTATAGCTTCCTGTTACCACACAAAGCCACGTGAGGTGTTTCAAGAAAGCTTTTAAATGGTGTCAATGTAGTCATGCCTCCACTCTACAGGTTCTCTCTTTCTGATAACACTCTATTTTCCTTTTTTAATAGAAATGAAAAAAACTAGCAGAGATTACATATTTGGCCTGTGTGGAGCAGGACTTTTTTGTCATTTATTAAGTTCTAGCTAAAGCCACAATGCAGAATAGCACCAGCTTTAAAGATACAGTCTAGCAGTCAGGTCATATGTCAGCCCAGGTTCTACAGAAAAATAGACCAGAAGGCTGCATTGAAAAACATTCAGCTGGATCAGAGAATATGACAAATATGTTTTGCAAGACTATACAGGATTTCATTTCCATTGGTGCCCTAATAGGCCTATTCTTGAATATCTTCAGTGATGATTCCTCAGCAAAATGAGATATAATATTTGCAAATGCAAAGCTATTAACAATTCAAATGGATTATAATACTAATTAAGAAGCCACTAAGCAATGATGCACGACCTATTGCTGGTTTGTATGAGACTCTGCAAACTGAAAGCACAGGAAAAAAAAAAAAAAAAAAGCAGACCATGCTGAGTTAAATTAATCTATCATTCTTTATTAAATCAGAATTTCTGTTCTAAAGTGTTGTTGTTAATGTTTGGCTCGGTTAGTACTGGATCTGAATTAAAGCTAATTATTTCAGCAAAGCAGAACTGTGCAAATCCATAGTATGAATTCTGTGAAATTATACAGAAAAAAAAAAATCTCATTTTATATTACTTTGATCTCTACTATTATGGTATTCAGAATTTTATTAAAAAAATCATTGTTTCAATGCAAAATCTATCACAGTACAAATATAGATCCATTCCTTTTGACATTTTTATGGTAAAGAGGCATGCTTATATTCTAAAATCGCGTACTCTGTAATAGGTTTTTCTTCAATTTATACATTTATGAATTTATAAAGAAAAAAACTTGTATTATTTATAATATTTCAAAATAAGACAAGAAAATGCTAAAGACTTGAGAACAAATCCTGTGGGAGCAGTCTGGAGACTTTCACTCAAACCTACTATAATTTAGACATATAGTTTCTAAATTAATACTAGGAAAAACTATTTTACTAAATTCTGAGTGGAGAAGTTTCACATCCACTGTGTGTGTCAGATCTTGGAATGGCAGTTCGAGTTCTGAAGTTAAACCTAAGCTAAACCTCTGTTGCAGCTTCTCCTTTCTCTGGATGCACCTCTCCTCCCTCCAACACAAGAAAAATAGAAAAAAAAAAAAAAAAAAAAAAAGAAAGATTTAACTTTTCCTGACAAAATTGTAAAAAAAAAAATGTAAGGAAACCACTGCCCAATCTCCCAGTGCATGGATTTTTCCTTCTTTTTTCTTTTTACTGTGACTGCCGAGAGTCCTGTTGAAAATGCAAACCTAACACAGCACCATCAATACTGCATGTTAGTCTAACCCTGTGCAGCAGGAAGGCCTACCTGTAAGACATAATGTTTCCTCCTTGCACACCCAATATACTACAAGCCTAACTGATTTAAGACAAAACATGAAAGATATCCACTTTCTTTTGCATCCAGACTTACCAAAAGGCTGCTTGATTAAGATTAGAAAGTGAATTATCACTGTAACATCTGCCTGTTTGCCACAGCTGTACAGAAATAGTAAAACAGGTAATAGCACCGAGTTTGCAACTATTTAGAAGTTTCAAATGACTTGTACCAGCCCGCAAACATGCAGAACCCATCTGAAAGCATTTGCAGGGGTAACATCTGCCTGGGCAGGCCAAAGCCAATTTGTTCTGACCCAGGAAAAGATGATGTCATTTTTGGACAAGATTTGTCCTGATCCATGGAAAAAGTTTTATCTCTGCAACAGTGACATAAGTGGAGCTGGCACAAAGAAGACACTCTTTTCAACTCCAGTTTCTCCCACTAAGGAACTTTTGGCACCTCCCAATTAACTCGGCCACAGTTAAGAATAAGGGCAGCAGAAGTACACATACAGCCTCCTAAAAGTGCCTCCAATACCGGGCACCAAGAATAGCTGACCTCATTGTAAAATGTCTCTTATCAACAAATGCAAAGCAAGTTTTACATAACAAATCTTCTTCAAGGACTCAAAAAATACAGACACATTGCTTGAGCAGAGGTCTTTCGGGATATGTAAAAAATTATTTCTCTAAATAAAGATGAAAAAATAGATTAAAAAAGTAAGTCGTTGAAAAGTAATTGTACATCTTCCATTGAAAGCAAAAAAAGCTCTCTTGGAACTTTCATGATGTCAAAGCCTGGCCATGAGAAAGGTTTATTAACAACAAAATGGCTTCGATGTCACTGGAACTCCAGGAGACAGCTCTCCTGAGAATTGTAATAGCTCTTTTGGAATCTATAAATAAATAGAGAAAAAAAGTCTACTGACATTATAACAGCACTTACATCAACCTTTACCCTCCAATGTTGATGCAAATGTAACCTTTCAACTAAAAAGAAATAAATGCTGAACTTGATGCTCTGGCCTGGTACAACCAGGAATTTTACCATGGGCTGATGGAATTCAAATTTGCTGTATATTATACCTTTTTAAAGTTAGGAATAAAGGCATTCTAACAGTGATAATCTTCCTTCACACTGAAATAGAAGGAAACTTGAGGCCACTCTGGATTTCTATGTAGTCCATGCTCCCAATGCACCTCTGTAAAAATGTAGATAGATGGGGTTGAAACAAAGTACTACACACTGAGCTGTCACCCTGTTGCTACCTAACTGGATGTAAAAGCTGTCCTTGACTTCAGTGTCTCCTGATCAAGTTTCTAAGAATATGGTGACACTGTTAAATTCAGATTGAATTCTTTCTCAAGGCAAGCTACTTCCACTGTTGAGCAACAAAGAAAAACCTGCTCAGTCTAATAATAAAGAGTAAAAGCCTAAACAGAACTAGAACAAGCCCAGATTCTTATTTATGAGGTCTGAGCAATAAGGCAGGGTCATGACCAAGTGCACTTAGGATCAGCAGAGCAAGCCCATGCTCAGCTTTCCCTAGGCAGACCTTTTTCCCAAGGTCAGCGTTCAGAGACCTGCAGCATGCCCACAACTCAGGCGGCCAGATAAGGTTAAAAAACTCTTTGACAGAGTCTTGGCTTCTGAGCATAGATCTGTCCCAAGAGGTTACTTCACTGGAAGCAAAAGTTAAATAATAAAAATGAAATTCAAGAATAATCAACATGTGGTTGAATTGTGCACTGGAACTGCAGCAGAGCTCTCTGGGAACTGCACACAGCCAAAAATTCTTCAACTGGCCATAAATAAACACCTTACCTGATGGCTCTTGTGGCTGTCTTCTGCCTCTGGTCTAAGTCCTTTGAATTACTGTAGGTGCACACTCTAGTAGTTTTCATCCTGGAAACTTTTCCTGCTAGTTGTGTCAGGTATCAAGTCAGAAGCTTTCATAACACTTTTCCCATGTCCACACCATAATATTCTTCAAATACTTTTAACTATTGTCAAATGAATAGGCTGTATGTCAACTTTTGGGTTTTCAAGTGAAGTAAGTGGGTGAAATAAGAATCATGATTTAAAAAAAAATTAAAAACAACCATAAAAATATTTTGGCAAATAATAGGGAAAAAAAAAAAAAAAAAAAC
>VXAV01010728.1:111576-136048 GCA_013399715.1 Alectura lathami
TTCCCCTGTTGTGTTCAAAAGATACGCAGTTTAAGATGGCAGTCTTCTACAGTTCCTGAATGCTCCAGTCTCTCCAGTGAAATTGAAGCTGGGAATTAAATGCATGATTTTATGAAAACCAGTGGTAAAATATGATAGTGATGGGCCTGCAGGGTCATAGAGAAGTGAATAGGGAATTATCATCCACTGGTTTTACATAACTAATAAAAAATACTAAGAAATATCAATTGACAATGACAATGTTAAGAACATACAAATAACAACCTCGGACAGAGCAAACAATGGGTATTACTGTCACAACACATTCAGATAGCTAAAGTTTACATGGGTCCACTTAGATGAGCTCATGGAAGAAAATTATCACAGTCTATTAAACACAAAGATGTAATCTTTGATATAGAGTGTCGCTAAATGCAGACAAGGGTTTAGTAGCAGGGAGGACCTCTGAAAGCCTGTCTTCTCTGCTTTTCCACTTGTCTCCATCCACTGAGGAAGATGGATTGACCCAGTCAGTACAGCTGTCTCATATTCTCAACACACAGCAAGGCTCATGGATGAATTTAAAATTACCAGCCAAATCCAGTTCTTCAGTAAAAGGCACAGTAGCAATGTGGCAATTAGGCACAATATTATACATGTTTGAATTGTTTATATTTAGCTTATATTAATAGGTCTTACCAATTTGCTTATTGGTCTGACTTTCTTCATTCCTCTTTCAAGTATAATGCTTTAATTAATAAAGGTATCCTCCCACATTCCTTCCCCCATAAGGAGGGAAAATATTAATTCTACTTTACAGCTGGAGAATTAAAGAACAGGAAAAATAGGCATTCCCCTTGAGAACAACCAACTTACAGGAAGGATGCTATACTACAGAGCTTACCTGGTGATCTAGTCAGCCCCCTCATGTCCTGTTTTCTTACATTAAGGACTGTGCAATACATTCATTGATTTGGGGGATTTGGGCTTGATTCGTGATTCCCAGTCAAGTGCTTTAGCCAAATAAGATCTTAAGCTTTCCATTCCATAAGAGACTACTTCATCACAAAAATCAACTTTCTGTCATTTCATTCAGCATCTTTTCCCCTCATCGTCATGACACTCTGCAGCTACTTCAAGGTATAATTTTAGCTTATTTTATGAAAGCAAGGACCTTGTTGTCTAAAATGTCTGTCATCTATTTTTACTGCTGTGAAGTAAATAATAACAACTCAACACGAACTTCTTAACAATATCTTGAACATTCAGCGCAATGCGCTGTGGCAGATGATTACGGAAATGGATTATTTATCTGTCTTTCTGTCTCTCACACACAGATTCAGAGGCATCATCTTAATATAAGATATATATTCGGCCAAAGATTTGAGTGTGCTGAAGGAAACATTAAGGAACTGTAAATCACTAAAGATGTCAGAACTGTATTTGGAGCATGATTACTATTCCATAAAAAGGAATAATAATCTTTTTTTTGGAAGCTGCGTATAAGCTGACCACTGGGCATGAGAAACTGTGCCTTTAAAAAATATAGCTGTTCTTATCATTCTTATATTGCCTGTTCAGATGACAACTCTACTGGCAAGTCAGAAGTTCCTACATGTGAGCCCCATATTCACAAAGAGGGGTGATGCAAACGAAGGGTTTCATGGGATACAAGCAAAGTTAGACTCCAAACACAAAGTTTATATTTGCAAATGAGTGGTACATGCATTCCTTAGAAAATGTAGTCACAAGCAGAAAAGCAATCCTGAAAATTTCTTACGCTGTGAAAAAAAAATTGCATATGCTTTGGAATCATATATTATCCATTAGATTATAGTTATTTGATTAACAGTCAAACTGTAGTGAGTATTTAGAATATAGTAATTTTAATGGAATTCTCCTACCAAGTATCTTGAACAGCTTTTGCTTTTGATAGCTGAGTTTTTCTAATCATTAGATCTTTAGATTTCAATGAAGCACAGATATTTATTGAATTATATTTTAAGAATTATACAGTTACACTTGAATCCCCAAAATATTTCAAAACCAAGTAAAGTCTATGGGTGCAGCTGATGTCAGTGAAGCGAATGAAAAGCTTCAGTAATTTTTACAGGAACAGCTTAGGAGCACCCAACGGTTTTCCTCCAAAATCATATGTTTTGTCTGACATTTGTCTTCCATTTGAAGAGCAGAATGTTAAATTGATCTGCTTGAAACTTCTTTCTCTTGATACAACTAATCAATGGATTATTTTTCTGCTTTCTGAACAGTCAGAACTCTTGATATCTCAGATATCAAGATATCTTTTTATTAGTATTTATTTTCCAACAAAAGGTAGAGGCAGTGAATCCAAAAAATAGTTCTGTTTTCCAGAGCTGCTTTATTCAAGATAACAAACAGAGGCATGATTATTCAAGAAGGGGTTCAGCATTGCCTGAAATGTCTTATCAAGAAAGAAACTGAACATGGTTTTCTGAAGTTGTGTCCAATCTACACCCCAAAAAATTAATGTCCTTTTTCTCCAAGAACATCCCCAGGGATATCCACTTCTACAACTTTCAAAATAAACTTTAAACATGGTTAAATAAAGACAGGTCTGACAGTGCCAGGATCATCTTAGAAGGGGAAAGTGATAAATTTCTGAAGTGCCATTCCTAGGGAAGAGCCATGTTACTCAGGGCTTAAGCTGTAGCACTGGGACCTTTAACAGTAGAAGTATTTTATATTCATTTTTATTTAATAGCTGAAAATCACAGCCCTGCTCACAAATGTCAATGGATTTTATTTTTGTTTTGACTGTGAAAAAAAAAAAAAAAGTCCATTAAAAATACCAAGTTTCTTAACCCCAGTACCTTCTCTGTAGTGCCTGACTACATTCATAGCCTTCAGGCTGCTGTGGTTCAGCTGTAGATCCTGGTATGCAACAAATGGCAAAAATGATGGATGGAAAAAAAAATATTACTTCAACGACACTGAAATCCAAATGATTGTTTGAAATATTAGAAAACACAACATTGTTTTTAAATGGTTTAGTACCTCTTATTTCATAATTGCATAAAAATGAAGGGAGTGTTTTGTGGTGTTACCAAATCCAGCACTAAATAAACAAATAAAGCCATTCAGTCACAAAATCAGGGACTGCTCCTGTCCCGTCCTACCCTTTCATGAGCAGCTACACTACCCTGCATAACCTGAAATTCAACAGCTTCAAGTGAACCATAAAATACATTGTCCCCTTCCTGAAGAATCCTATTCCAACTCCAGTGTACAAGGAGAGGCTCAGTTTCTATGTGTCAAAGTCCCAAAGCGGTGACTTACTTTTTCATAAGGACTTAAAAGTATTCCTTGAGAACAGAATGTGGTCTTATGTGATAGAACTAATTGCTGAAAGTTGTCAGACAGTCTCATATAACAAGCACTGTAGATGCTGTTTAAGAAGACCATTGCTGCATGCTATACCTTTCTGAATTTCTGAACATATAAATTAATCTAAACTTTGAGTGAAACACAACAGATTCCTATCAGACCTACAAAGGCACCAAAAATTATTCTACATCCAGAAGACAGAGCAACCTCTTAGTGAAGCAGAGACAGGCCACACTTGCTCCCTCAGCTTTGGGAGCCTCACAAAGCGTTATCTCCATAGAAAAGGGCAGCTGCACACTATCTACTGCACTCACTCTTTTCCCAGACAGGAAATATCACCTTTATCTGTATAAAACTGATTTCTCAGCACCACTGATGCTGTAAAAGCTGAAGAGGAATTTTATTGCAATTATGCAGCTGCAAGCATTCCTCTTTTGTCGTTGTAATTCTTTACCTATTTTTTTCCACTATTCAGAGTGGTGAGATTCAGCGTATCAGAGTAAAGACTTATCTCCTTAATTCAGTGCTATGAACCGAAGTATACAGCACAAGTTCTGCCAAGACTAAAAAACAAAAAAGATGGACAATGCTAAAGACATGTTAATGACCACAATCCTCTGCTCTCACTTCAGCTGCATCATTCAGCTACGTATGGAGCTACAATGGCATGTACAGATACATGCGACTGTCAGCAGGAGTCAGTGTGCCACTGAAAACACATAGTGCTGTCTAACAAACTGAAGTAGAGATTAGACAGCTTGGCAAGTCAGCCAGCAGCAACTAAAATAATCTCAGAGAAGAATTTATTTGAACAAACTTACAAATTGTCTATTTAAGAAGACAAGTTTCCACTAGATCTGCAACGATCATCCTGCCAAATTTCACAAAAAGAAAATATTCTAGACTTTCTTTTAGCAGCCCATTTGGAAAATCCTTTAACTTGTCTCAGATCTTAAAGCAGAAGGAGAAATCTATGCAGCAACACCTATCCTCTGAGTTTGGCTAGGCCTGAACCCTTTCTCTGAGCCTCACTCTCCAAGGTATACCTGGCTCCCACACTTTCTTCTTTATTTCAGTGCAAATAAAGGGCTTCTCTTCAACAGACAACAGATTTGATAAATGGTGACAATTTTCTGTTTACCTCACACTCTCTGGGGCAGGGGGAAAAAAGGTCAGATGCTATTTATTCAGCATAAACCAGGTTTTGGAGCCCATCTACCTGTATAGTCTCTTCGTTCAAGATTACAGCATAACGTGTTTCAAAAGCAAAGAGAATACAGTGGAAGATGCTTTCTTTAGGCACGGTAGACTGAAATGAGATGCTATAGAGCCCAAGCTAAAATCTAAAGCGTCAGAAATATATTTGATCCTATGGATCCACTGAAGTAGATTCTTTGAGCTTATCCAAAGTCTGCATATTGCTGTAAACCTTTATTTTTAAAAGTGACCAAAAAAATAAATATGTATTTTCCATCAGAATGGAAAGCTTTCATCTGGCCATTTTAATATAAAGCATAAGCTACTTTTCCTTTGAAACTGATCTTTCAAAATGACTTTTTAGAGGTTCAGCACTCCTCTTAGAGAAACAGACTTCACTAACACAAGGTTGCTAATTAAATGGTGCTGACTGGCATACATAAACAGGTTAGCACTACTACCCATACTGCTAAAACCACTCTGACACTCTGATTAGGCTAGTTAAAAAACAAGATTTTCTCACCCCTGTAACAATTTTGTTTATACTTTTCTGACTTACTGAAGAGAATTATTTTCCCTTCTTCTGGCAAAATTTAAAATAGCTGGAGAAAAAACATATAACACGTTTTATGTCTTTCATTATTTTTTAGTATTCAAAACTGTCATCCAGTCTGGACTGTCATTTGGTGAATTTCAATATCTGTTACTAATTAACTTTTGGGAAGACTCATCCAAGCACATAATTATATATTCAGAAATGAAAAACAGGAATAGGAAAACCTGTAATTTAGATGTTCAAATAAATACAAAGCATTTCCATATTGATTGAAAAACAATGCAGATTCAGTTTAGAGAATACCAATAAATTATTTACTCTCTTGATGATGTACAAATATATACCAGGACAGCTCAGTAAAATGGATGATCTACAGGAAAGATCAGAACAATAAGATGATTACTTACATGAGAGGTTCATACTAGTAATTCTCGAAGATCCTCCACATACATTTTATAATTAATATGATTTTTTTCTACAAAATTAAAATTATTTTGAAATTTCCTTATCAGTGTAATACATTCAAATAATCTCATTTTGAAGAGAATCCTCATGGCAGCATAATATGTCTGTTGCAATTTTCTAACAGCATGGGCTGAAAGTCCGTAAAAGAGTGAATTACAGTAATCAGCTCTGGAGATGACAAAAGCATTTATCAGCATCTCTATCTTTACTGCCGATCAAGGTCTCAGCCTGGCAATGACACAAAGGAGTCTTTTTAACAGATGAAATATTACCAAACGGTAAATCTGGGAGCAGTGTGACACTTTGTGATCAACTCTATCAAATGATGCTAAAAGCATCACAGAATATAACAGCAAAAGGCAGAGACTAGAAAATAAAAATATATTTTAAATATTCTTCCACATAATTCATACCCCATGAAGCACACCATTAGGACTAGTATTTTTCCAATAGAAAATACTAAACTGTGGATTAATACTGGATTAAACTTCAATAAATGAGAATATAATTAGAATGGAATAACTTCTAAATGACTTAAACACTTGGTCACCAAAAAATGAATTATTGTTGTTGGCAGACTTCACCATTCTTCTAATTAAAATCAATCATTTAAAACAGTTTCTTCCTGCTAATCTGACACATTTGATGAAGGAAATATAAAATTTAACACCCTCTAATGAAACCATTTCCATCTTGTACTCCTCAGTAAATGGAGACATTCTGTTCCTCAAGCAAAACCAAGATCCCCATGGTTTTCTCAGGGGCTGAAGACATGAGCCGTGTTTGACAGGTGAAAATGCAGATAAACAGCTGGCTGTCCTTCAGAGGCTTCACTGAGAGTCAAGGTTACCTTTGCTGAAGACATCAAGAACATTGCACATTTTCTAGGACAGTATCCTTCATGATCAATCCAGCAATACTTATGAGAACATGGCCTGACCATCGGCCACTATCAATCACCACAGATAATTTAGGATAGAAAATTGTACTTTTGAATGAAAATTGCAAGACAGGAACAGAACTTCCATAAAGAAGCATTCTTGCTTCTTGCTATCTAGGATGTGTCTATAGTAAGCCAAATATGTAGTAACAGAAGAAATTTTAGCCAAAGCAAAAGAGCTATAATCATTTTTAATCAAAAATTGCAGCTCGAGTGGGAAAAAAACTGATATTGTTTCATTTAAAGATATTTATTTGGATTGAAAGACTTGAATTTTTCTTCCATGAGTGCTTATGTATGTGGGAATAACTGGCTACCAGTTAAACGTCAGATGCAGCGTAAAAGAAAAAGAGACTGGAAGCCAGGACTCAGCCTAAACAGACAGCTCCCACAGTTCTAACTCACCTGCAAATCTCACTTGCTCTTGCTTCTTCTTTCCTTCACCCTTGGATTTTGTGTTGTTCGTTGTTCTTGTGTTCTTCCTGAAGCAGTGCATCTGTGGTACACCCAGATTATGACTGTAGGTTGGGGCAGTTTCCTGGAAAAATGGAGATTTAGATCTGAACCTTCCCAGTCAGAGGAGACCAGTGGCCTCAAATAAGGTTTACTACTCAGGCAAGTGCCCTAATAACATCATATGACATAAAATGGCACTAATAACATGTCTTATTGTGTTTTAAAATAAGCAGCTGACAAAATTTTTAGTCCTGGAAAGGATGAAAAAGGTGCTTAGGCCCAGCTAAGGACTGTGTATCCCTACCTCCACCTTGGGGATGGAAGCCTCTCTTCTCCACCTCCACCTCTGGGAGAAACAATTTCCTAAAATGCAGAGTTACACAAGCTGGAAGGGACCACAGGTAATCTCTATTTCAACCTCTCGCACAAAGCAAGGCCAGGCCTGAAGTCATGACACATCACCCAGGGCTTTTTCCAGTCAGCTCTTGGAGACCTTCAGCAACAGAGACTGAAAAATCTCTCCGGGCAACCTCCTCCACTGCCTGACTGTCTCTTTCTTTATGTGTCTGAACATCCCATGTTGCAACATGTCAGTTAGTTCCTGCCCTCCCACCATGCACCACTGTGAATTTGACATCTCCATACGGTGGACTGCAGCTGCCTTGACCTCGCCAGCAGGGCAAGGAAGGGGATTGTCCCCTACACTGCCCTTGTGAGGTCCCACCTGCAGTACCATGTCCAGGTGTACAAGAAAGAAGTGGAGCTGCTGGAGAGGGTCTGAAGGAGGCCATGAAGATGATCAAAGGCTGGAGCACCTCTCCTACGAAGAAAGGCTGAGGGAGCTGGGCTTGTTCATCTTAGAGAACAGAAGGTTCCAGGCAGACCTTACTGCAGCCTTTCAGCACCTAAAAGGAGCTTATTAGCAGGAGGGAAACCAACTTTTTACACAGGTGGCTAGTGATAGCAGAAGGGTAATGGTTTTAAACTGAAAGAGGGGAGATTTAGATTAGATATTACAAGGAAATTGTTTTACTCAGAGGGTGGTGAGGCACCGGCACAGGTTGCCCAGAGAAGGTGTGGATGCCCCATCCTTGTAGGCATTCAAGGCCAGGCTGGATGGGGCCCTGGGCAGCCCTGCCTATGGCAGGAGGGTGGAACTGGATGGGCTTTAATGTCCCTTCCAACCCTAGCCATTCTATGATTCCATGATTCTATGGGTTGATTCTATGATAACCTAACTGATGGGTTAGTTGTAGAATCATGCTTGAAAAGGGGAAGACTGGAAAAATAACAAGTTCTTCCTGAAAATCTAGGGTAAAAAATCCTAAAAGTTGTTTTAATATGCTAGGTAACCTAGTATCTCTGGGGGACCTTAAAATCACGCAGGTCTGTGACTTATCCACCTGGAACTGGACAGTGTTAAGTCTCTCCTGAATTTGGTCTTAACTGTCTTTTTGTTCAAAGCATTGCCTCATCCATCTTAACACAGACTTTTAAGGACACTAATGTAACTACTTATTGACAGTTTTAATATACCATCAACAGATCTAGATAAAATTAAAATTTATTAACTATCCAAGCCTCTCCTTTTCTTACTCTACATTATGCACTAATTAATGTCTTCTTCTTACTATGGAGTATAAGTATGACAAGAAAAAAAGATCACAAAGACTATGACAAACACACACAAAACACTTGATGAGCCCCATTACTGAAAAAGGAACCCAACACATAATGGATTAGTTTTATTAATTTTAGCTATTTTTGGATATTTTAAGAGGCCTTACATCAGTGTAAATCCTATTCTTACATCAGAATATTATCGAAGGACCGGAGGAAACTCTTGCCTTACATCTTTAATCACAGCTGTTGTTTCTAAACCCAGTATGGGAAGAAGCTGCCACTTCAGTCCAACACAATCTCATCTACTGTGCTGTCTACATGGGAATTCTTTCTTTTGCTGAATTGACAAAGCAAATTAATTCTAGATTTTGAAATGATATTTAGAATTCAGAATTTAGAATTATTTTTCTTAAGAGAACAGAAATTTAAAAACATGCCTGCATCCAGCTGTAGAACTGCCTATTTTAATTTACAATACATTCTCCATTGTATACTTCACAAAAAAACCTTCCTCAATGCATTTAAGCTTCCATAACCTTAATGAATACAATAAGACAGCCTTCTTTAATATAATGCTTTGTTTCTCTGCAAAAGAAAAATTGGGCACTGAACCAAGCATTAAGTTCATTGACATGCAGTATATGGAATTAAATGTATGCAGTGAAGTCCCAGCTCAAGGGACAAAGAAATACTTAGATGAAGTTGTTTTCTACAAAATATTCTTCTAGACCATCTTCTTAAAATACATTTCTATGTGGAGAATTAAGTGCATATAGCTCCTCAATTTTCAGGAAAACTTCAAAAAATAATAAACTAAACCACTGACATAGCCAACAAGTGTTTGTCATTTCATTAACAAGGATCTAGTCTTGGGACAACAGCATAAAAGAGCTGATACTAGAAATTTCTCAAATGAAATTGTGCTGCTAGCTAATTCTGACAGCTTTCAAGCACAGATATCTCACACTAATGAAGATGGATGCTGTATTAGCAGAGAGATGGGGAGAGTTAAAACACTGCACAACAAAAGAGCTGGATCCTACTCCTATATGACTTTGGACTCATTTTGAGGGACAGTTCAATTTTCTTCCTGAGTCACTGGAGTTTCTCCCAAGTTAACACAGAGGGGATCCAATAATATGGATGCTACTGACTCATTGCAATTTCAAACAACTCTCAGATTTGCCATCAGAAGGAATTTCAACTTTTCCTCCAGAAAAACCAGCTGGGGTCACTGCACTATTGACAATGCAACTGCCTCCTGGAATCATCCAGGAGTTGTAAATGGAAAATTCCTTGACATCCTAAAGACACAGGAAATAGGCAACTTCCTCCACCTCCCTCATGTTCTTTGCTACAACACTGTAGTTTTCTGATTTGGGTCTTTCACTGCTTTGGTTCTGTGGCATTTGCCACAGAAGAGTTGGAATCATTTTGTGGCCCCTGATATGTGACTACCTGTATGGCAGATGTTCTGCAGACATCAGAGAAGACATCGTTCCTGTAAGGCAGCTGTTCTGTGAACCTCTGAACAAGACATCTGTTGTAATAATTGTAATAATCCCCAGTAACTGCAGGGGATTAGACTCAATGACAGAGTTGGCCTATATTTGCCCAATCTCACCTCTGTGTAACACCTTCCTTCCTTGCAGGAGATAAATAATTTTTCCCAAGAATGATTTCTGACTAATCCATTAGTTGGGAAGTATTCTGATGTCCTCTTATCCCAGAAGGAAATATTGAAAGCAACAAGTTATCTAAAGTCTAAAAAGCGCATACGATTACTTTAAAAAAAAAATAAAATAAATATAACACTACAAGCTTCCCCTTGCACCTCTATACACAAAACACAGAACCCTTCAGCTGGTGAGGGGGGATCAGATTGCTTCTTTAAAGCAAAGAACAATATCCAGATGCTTTAAGTCTCCTCTTTTTTCTCTTAAGCCCCAGCATATTACTCGGGACAGTGGCTCTGCAACCTCCCTTCATATACAGCAATAGCAGATACCAGAAATAGAGGCAAAGGCGAAATGTGAAATTCAAAGCCTTAGAGCTGCTTCCACAAAGCAGTTAGCTCTAACAATAGCTAAGTGCATAGGAAGAACATAAGAAGTGTTTTCTGTTCCATTTTATCCTGCACCAGACATAGACATCATATCTGAAACAAATGAAAATCAAAACTAAGTGCAGGAGGTGAAATTTTCAGAATGTCAGCACACCACCCATCACTTGCATTACACACTATCCTGGAGCCCCAAGGTAAGAATAACTGATAATAATGGATTTATAGTGAGATTGAAAACTAGGAAGGCACTCTAATTCTTACATTCAAGTTTAGAGTCATATTGAAATGAGAGACCCTCCACCTCATCATTAAATTGACACTGAAACTACAAACACTCCTGTCTGCTTCCAGTGATGGACTGGGAACAGCAGATCCCAGCCCATGGCAAATAGTTCTGGTGACTAAGCCCTTAGCTAGTCTGCAGCTGCCTGGGAGGATTCATATTGAAACATCAAAATATGAATCTGCCATAATTGTCTCCATCACTAGTTCCACATACTTAAATATTAAGTAAAACTAATTCACAAACACATGGTTCTCTTATGTTGTTCCTGTCCAGCCACTTACTAATTTTTGCATGTATAACAAACATATTTTTTCAAAGCTTGAGAAAAATGGTTTGTCGTTGCCTATTGTGCCTTTAAAATGGAAATCATACCTAGATTCTGCTGCAACTGCCTATCTCCAGAAAACAGGGAGTCAGGAGGAAGTTTGATTGAGTTGGTTTGAGATTCTTTATGTGTTTCTTTTTATCTTTATGAGGCATTCCTGTCTGTTACAGAAGAGCTGGATGAGCAACACTCAACAAATAATAATCATCACACTCAAGCCAAACAAGATTTTTTTTAGTTTTCTCCCACCCTGTGTGCTAGTATCAAGACAGGAAAGAACCTACTTCCCACAAAAGAAAATGGAGCAGCAGTATGATCCTGTCACAGCACAATAGTCCAAGTTTCTCTTGACAGCTCTTGCGCTGATGGCTAAAAATCTGGACAGAACATTAAGATATAGGGATAAGACAACTGCTCAACATAAGCTGTTGAGAATAATGTTCTTACATCACCAAAAGAATGTCTGTCCATCCTCAGTGTAACCTATAATATGTACTATGAAAGACTTACTGCTAGTGGTAGCATGTTCTAGCATGTGAAAAAGTCTTGTACCTCCTTCAAGAGCAGCAGCAATTCCCACAATACTAACTACAATCTCTTTGCCATAGTATTTTGCTCAAATTTCTTTCCCAGGGGTTCAGTTCAAGTCTCAAACTAACTAGATTTGTTTTCCTACAGTTTGAAGGAATATGGAGAAGGATGGAGAGGCTCAGTATCTTTTACTGAGGAGGGGGAAACTGATTTAATTACTACAGAAAAAACAGTAACTACACATTCTGCAGTGACTTAATTCTAGCTGCTGCTACAGAATGACTTCATCTCAGAGGATTCAACTAGTGCTACCCATCAGAGAAGTGTCATCAAAGAAAAAGCTGAAATCTCAGAATTGATGTTGACGTTTTGGTACTTAAAAGGTAAAGTGATTGATGTATGGCTCAGAACTGTCAAAATCTTAATTCTGTGAAGACAAGAAGACAAAGGGGAGATTAGTCTTGTTGAAAATGAATTAGCTAGGGAGCATCAGACACGGTGAGAAACAAATGAGAGAGTGCAGTCTTGCCCTGCCCACTATTAAGATAGCTATCTTCACCTGCTTGTTGTCAAAACTATTTTTAGACTGAATTGTCAGAGTCCTTCTCTACTTTTAAAGTGAGGCCAGGACAGCGACAGGATACCTCATGACCATAGAATGGCTGCATGGAATGGGACTCAACACATTAGCAATACTCTAGAAAGAAGAAATAATTCTAAATGAGGATAGTTGGTTTTGTCATTGCACATTAATTTTTTCTTCAAGAATTACTTGAAGAAAAATTGAAGAATTGCTTACTCTATCTGAAGTCTGAGAAATATCTGCTGGTTTCAGTTCTGGGACGGATCCTGACAAAACCTTTTGAAACTATGTTGTTTAAAAAGAAACTGTTTGAAATTATGTTGTTTAGAAAGAGAATAACCTCCTTGGACTACCATACTTACTATCTGACTTACATGACCACAAGTCAATGCTATTTCTTCTGCTTAGACATTTACAGGCACTGCTTACTTTCATTTATCATTACTCCTGACAGCACTTATGCACTTATGAGTGCAGACACTAATAATACGAGGTCTTATTCTTCCAGGTGTTACACACAAATACAGGAAATGGCAGATAGTGTCCTATGGAAGAGATAAGACATACAATCATAAGAAGCACAGATAAACACAGAAAAGCACCTTATTTTTCTTACTAGTTTAATTTATCTGCAACTTCAAAACTGTAGACCAGCCATGAGAAAATTCAGAAAAAAAATGGAGTGATTCTGGTTTATTTCATTTATAGAGGCTAAGGAAGCATCAATTCTCTTGGCTTAGGACATTTCTATATGAACATAGATAGCAAAATTGTTTAAACAGAATTTGAAAGGCTAAAAATAAATAAATAGCTAATAAATACTACAAAGCCATTGTGGTAAATTCGATATTGTCATCAAACACAATGATAAACAGCAGTTGATTACAAATGGTTTGTCTTATTTTGATATGCAATTGCTATAAGACATTTTTGTCAGTGTCTTGGGAGACACAGAAGCCAAAGCTTAGAAGTTTCTTATCTTAGGACCATGAGGCCTGTCATATATAATTTCTTTATCCTTGAACATGTTACCTCTTTGTGCTCAAGATGTGATAATCATGTTCTGTAAGGCTGCATTCCTTCAGATGGAGGCTTGCAGAAGTCCCAGTTTCCCCTGAGGTCCACCAAAATTAATAGACATATTGCCTTCAAAGAGTGAGATGCAAAAGCAGTGCTTAAATGTTTACCATAACTCCCTTTTGGCTATCTTTATATTTTTTTAAGGTATCATCCTTCACCAGTATACTGACAAGCAACAAAAAAAGGTAAGCATTTGAAAACACAAGCTGCGTGGAATTAAGAGGAGTAAATAGTGTGCTCACTAGGAAGTAATTAAAAGCCATGAAGCAGGAAGAAGGCTGGGGGTGCCTAAAAGGCATTATAATTAAAACCTAATGCATGTTAACTATGAGTGGAGCATTGAAGTCATTGACATTAATGACAAAACTCCCACTGAATTCAATAGGGATGGGATTTTACTCCATAAGTGCTCAACAAGAAGGTCAGTTCAGCTTCAGAGAGATTGATTAGAGGTTTGAGGATAAAAAGAAATGTTGCTGAAATGGGAACTGATGATTTATACAGGCTGCAATATGCATAGTTGTGAAATATCCACAAGAGAAATGAAAAGAGAGAATGAAAACCAAATGAGCTAATCCTTGAGAAAGGGGGAGAATAAATTATTTTAAAAACATGATGAGAGAAGGAAAAAAGATCATTAAAAAGGAGACAGAATAAAGACAAATCCTGAACATGGAACAACTTTATCCCAACTAATAGCTAGGGAAAAAAAAAAAAAAAAGTGATGAAGCAGTTAAAAAGCAGTGATAACTTTGTAAAGCATAGCTATTGATAAAAAGCATATTGGGAATACTTGGAAAATCTGAATTGGTTCAGATAGCACATAGTCTATGAATCAGAAATGAATTAAGAAAAAGAATTTGCCATTGAGTATAGCTAATCTCCAGAGCCCAGGTAAGTAATGGAGTCATCCTTCAGAAACAGTCAGTTCCACTGGCTCTAGCACCATGTTGTCAAAAATTGACAATATAATTTATGTTTGCCTAGATGTATTTAATGAATGTAGACCAAAAAAAAAAAAAAAAAAAAAAGTAAAATACTTTTGGATATCACTACCATCCTATAACAAATCCATGACCAAAAGTCCTACTTGTACAGGGAATCTAGTAAGCTAACAAATTCTGAACAGAGAACTTAATTTGACAAAATGAATGACATTTATACTAGATACAATGATTCTGATACAAGTTCTGATGTACTCTTCTTCACTGAGAGAGTGGTGAGGCACTGGCACAGGCTGCCCAGAGAAGCTGTGGCTGCCCCGTCCCTGGCTGTGTTCAAGGCCAGGCTGGATGGGTTCCTGGGCAGTTTGACCTAGTGAGCCAGTGGCTGGCAGCCCTGTCCACAGCAGGGGGGTTGGAACTAGATGATCTCTGAGGTCCCTTCCAACACAAGCCATTCTATGATTCTATGATTCTTTAAGTTCCCTTGGAGTTCAACAGTTGCAAGAGAATTCTGTTAATTCAGCCAGTATATCTAGAACTCTGACACCAATAATCAGCAAGCAATGGACAGAAAGCAAATACTGGTAGTTTATCAGCCCATTCAGTAATTATACTCTCCATGTCTGCAGAACATATACGATCGTTCTCCTTAACAGACAAACAAATCTTCGCAGTAGAATACTCTTAATGTTGACTACTAATTCATGAAAAATTATGAGATTGTATGTAATTTGTATAAGGGATACAAGAAGACTGGAAAAATTGGGGAACTCAATTATTTTAATAATGTCAGAAAGCAGATGATCTCCTAAAATGTGACGCAACCTTTCATTATCTGATCCTGCAAGTCAGCAACTAAAAACAGTGTACTTCATTACTTATTACTTCCCTCTGTGTGACACAGAAAAGTACAGAGCCAACTGAGAGACCTTGGCAACCCTGAGCTCTTAAGCAGTGACTTCAGAAAGTCCTACTCAGAGCTTTCAACTCAGATGAAATTTTAATGTAACCAGAGAAAGGTCACAGGATGGAGTTTATGAAGCCTAGAAAGTACTGTCTCTGCAGCGTCTGCTCAGTGAGGCTGCCCAAGACGTAGTGGGTGTTAGAACAACCCAGGTATTGTTATATTCCAAATACAACTTCTATAACTTTTCCTGAAGGGCTAGTTACCCTGGCACTGTGAGAAGAGACATTTCCAGCCGCTCTCATCTGTAGAGTTTGTCACGAATTATCCTCATGAGACACTCCTGGTATTACTGCACTACAATGCAAAGGCTCAGTAAGAAAATATCCTCCTGAGACATCAGTACTAGTCCCTCCCCAGACTATGCAGTTTATTCTTACAGCCATACAAACACTCCCTGGAGACCTGCCACATATTCTCACATGCGTTCTGCAATGAGCTCTGTTTTTCTCTCTTCTCCACATCCACGCACAGTATACGAACTGCAAATAGGGCAGCCTTAAAGTTACAAAAAGCACACATAACTTATTTATTCTTGACTGTAGTTCCACAAAAATGCAAGACAAAGACAACCCACCCAGCAGTTGTCCTACTTTACTTTGTCCTACATCATCTACTCACTGATTCATATCCAAATTTCCAGCCTTTTTTAGCACAGCACAATTATTTTTATGTACCAGGTCATTCTAAACATACAACTGATGCCCTTACATGCAAATTTTAGGAGGAAAAGATCTCTACATGTACCATGATGAGCTGAGAAAATGTTGACATGACTTATATTATTAACCAAAAAATCACCTTAAAAATTTTGTATTTCCACTATTAACTCATAAATAAAGAGCTTGTTTTTAAATAAGAAGTCATTTGGTTTCTGTTCCTCTACAGAAGACATATTTACATTTTTTACTAGAATCTCACCTATTTCTTTTTTTGTTGTTGTTCTTGTGAGCTGCATCCCATACAGGGCAGAACATTGTGCATTATTTTTAGAGCTGTGAAAATCAGATATAAATCATTTCTGTTTCACATGTCAGCTTTAAGGAAGTGTTTAAGGTTTTTCTAACCCTATATGACTATATAATTGAGAAGTAAGTGCTAAAAATATTTAAACATGAGGCTCAGTGGTTTAAAATGAATACTGCCACAGTGAAAACAGATTCCTTGAGAGAATTAACTAATCATTAATAACTTGAATTGACAAAGGCAGCACTAATCAAGTTCTGGCTTCATAATTCTTATAAAAATGGGTGGAAGGGGAGAGCAAGCTAATGAAGTGAGAATAATTTCTACAAAAAATAGTAATGAATCTACAGCACATTAACTCATTACAGAATTATACTTTTATTTCAGTGTTTCCTTACCAGGCCAGGAAAAATGCAGGCCACTTAAAACAGGCTGATCAGGGAAAGGATGATGCTTTTTATTGCTGACAGCACCTACATCATGTGAGGCAATACCAGCAAAGAGATCAGTTTTATGTTAGAAAAGAGGATCAATAATCTGAAAGGTGCTAACCAGAATGAATGATCCAGTTATAAATGTACATGCTACGCTGAACACAATTTCTTTGAAAACTATTTTTTAAATTGAGCGCCCAGTTATGAGGACCACACTAAATTAAAGACAACCTAAAAACTAAAAAAAAAAAAAAAAAAAAAAAAAAAAAAAAAAAAAAAAAAAAAGAAGAAGAAGAAGAAGATTTCTATCCAGAAAAGGTGCAGTACTTGAGTCTGACCCTCAAAGTTGACAACAATGTCTGAGGACTCCAGTAGGGACACTGGGACAAAACCAACCTCTGTATACAGAATTTCCTGGGTTGAAACGTGTATGTACTGTGAAGCACATGCACATAAACCCTTTGGCTTTAGAGAGGGATCAAAACTATTGTGCATGCATAAACCGACTAGACAGTACTGGCCCAGAAGACCTTCCAGAAGTGTCAAACTTAAAATGCATCGCTGTACAACACAGTGCACATGTTCAGAGGCTCCAAATACGACCGTTTCTATGTCCAGAGTCCCAGAGGAGACAGCTATGAAATGCTTATGTGCAGCAGGTGGATCAGGGGCATGTGGCTAGCGTTATCAGATGTCCCTAAATCCCAGACACATTTATAAAGTATTCAGAATGTGCGCAGACAAGACTTCCAAAGAATACATCCAAGAAAATGCAGATGTATGTATGCCCTAGCCCTACATGGAAATGTGTCTGAACAAACTTTGCCAACATCCACAGCTCCTGGTGCTTTTCCTGAGGTGATAATGGGTAAAATACCGTTACCTATGTACTACACATGCACACACTGAGAGTTCAAATTACTTCATGAACCTCCTAGCTAGCTTCAATTTAAAGTGTTCACCTAAAAACTTCATTTAGCATCTGCAGCTGCTTATGTCAGTGGGAGTCTTTGGCTGGCTCTGAGCACTGATCAGGTGAGAAAGCACGAAAAAGGAGTTTATAAAAGCTTCTTTCTTCTGGGCTGTTTTTTTTTTTAAAAAAAAAAAAAAAAAGTCTTTTTTGTGTGAGCAAAGGCAGTTGCATTTATATTCCTTCAAATAAATCTTATTTGACACCGTTATTCCATCTGACTTCTGCAAGGCAGCCTTTTTTTTTTTTTTTTTTCACCAGGAATAAAACTGTGATCATTATAAAACAGTGAGAAAATTCAATGTCATATAAAAGGAATGATCATTTCAGTTATTTCATACATGGACACAAACACTGCACACACACATAGGGTGATAATGCAAATGAATAAAGCATCATGAACTTGGAGCTAAATTAGTTACACTTGGTGAGGATGCTTTCTAACACTACTGCTAGACATTTTCTGGAGGTGGGGCCAAGAGAAAGCACCAGCACAAGTTAATCAGAACTTGCTATTTTTTTTTTTCTCAACATCAAGTCTGATAATTCCATTTATGTGAGCCTACGGCTAATATAAAAGATCACTGTAATGCCATTTTTGCTAATGCTTTTCCTTCTAGACTTCAGCAGATCAGGATGCTTCTTTTCATTTTTCAATTTGTAATTCTGTCTTGCACAGTGCTGATTTTAATTTGAAGTTATTTTCTCCTTGTATATTTTAAAAATTGATGTATTTTTCTTTACTAAGCAAGTCATACCTTCCTCCGATTCTATCATATATTTAGGTTTTCTTAATAAAATAACAGGCTGTTGTTCTTTCAGTGTTTCTTAATTTTCTCACTAAATTTCTCTTTAATTTAACTATATAGCAGCTCCTTTTACAGCAATTCTCTGCAGAGAATCTGAAATAAACAGTAAGAAATGGCATAATTTCCAAGTGTATTGAGAAACAAAGTATGTATACATTATGTAGTCCTACTTTAGACCAAAAAAATTCAAAAACTGATTTCTATTTACTGTGTTGCAAGATGTATCAAAATCTTCATTTGCATTTGACACTGCAAGTTCAATTTAATTATACAGAAGCATCACTACTTGCTTGAAGATTCTCCAATTGACCTGTTCTGGCTCTTTTATGCATTTCCTCCATATTACTTCAAATAATACATAGGCTTTCACAAGGAAAGCTCTCTGTTGCAGAACTACTTGCCTTACTTCTAAAGCACATTCCTTGCACTCAGGCGGTGTTTGAACACTGGCAGAAGGGCTGCACTCTGCAAGAAATCATTTCGGCAACTGTTGGCTCACAGAAACTCCCCGGTGCTGCGGCTGCAGAGCTCCATGTGGTCAGTGAGAAGGAGCTGCACATCGCTGCGTGCTGGCCCTGGGATGCCACGTTAGGCATTTTGCTCTGCCTCCCAGCCCAGCAGTCTCTGATACTACCTCCAGGCCAGGCTGCTGGAGATATGCCTCCACCGCACCCCAAGCACTCTGGTGGCACGGTGGGGTTTCTCTTGGTGGCTTCAGGAGAAAACATAATCAGCTAGCAAAGACTGTATCTGTAAAGAAAAAAAAAAAAAAATAGAGCAAGGGACCGGAACTTGCTATGTTTTCCTCTCTTCACTGACATATTTGTTCTGTACTTTGCCAAACAAAAGGCGTTTTGACTAAATATTTGTCTCCCACTCTCTTCCTCTAGTAAAAATTAACATGCACAGGATCACTCAGATGAAGAACAGCATGAAAGGGTCTAAAAATGAAAGAGCAGAATGAAGAGACAAAACACTCATTAAGTATTAAAAAAAAAAAAAAAGAAGCCACTCAGAAGGAGTGGCTTTACACACTTTACACACTGCCAAACAGCTTTTATTTAAACAGGTTATTGCGTCCTGCCCCCACCATATACAGCCACACAAGGTTGACACTAGAATAAATCTCAACTCTATAAAAATTTACGGACACCACAGACTGCAAGAGGAGAGCTCATTTACCCTCACCCTGCAGTTCTTCCCTTCCTGCAAAATTCAGCAGTTCAGTGCTGCATAAAATGGTTTAACATCTACTGGGCCTTCTCCAGACAGCTAACTTTTTGGAGACACAGAGATCACTGGCACTTCAAGGAAAACTGGGCAATCACTTCTCTGCTGTGGTAGAGGATCCCTCAAGAAACCGAGGAAAGCAGAAATAGAGGGACAGCAATAAAGTGAAATGGCATAGATATCCAGTTTTAATTTTCCAAAATGAAGGCTGGTGAGAAAAGGGGGCAGGTTCACAGAGAAGCTACATACTCCACACTGTCATTAGAAGGGGTTCAAGCAGCAGCAGTACCCACGTTGCACTGGGGGAGCAGCACTGCATCCCCACTAGACCACCACCACACCTTGCATATGCCACGCAGACCCATGGTAATCCCACTGGCTTTCCAGCCCCCAGAAACAATAAGCTTTCATGATGACTCAACTGCAGCTGCAACAGGTGCTGCTCTGGACTTCTGTTCTTGCCAAGGGATAATTTTTCACTCAGGCAAGTAACTCAGTACTCAACTTGTGCCTAAAAGTTTCAAATTTCAGTCTAAGCTACCCAAAGCCACCCTACTGTTTGCCTTCACTCTCTTTGTGGTCATCAGGAACATTTTTCTTGATAAAGGCTAGTGAAGTCCTAGAAAAGGTGATCACCCCATATATTGCAAGTTTTTAAGAATGAAACAGCTACACAAATGTGTCCAAAAATGCTTTAGGTTCAGTTAATCCTGCCTTGGGCCAGGAAAAAGTATTTGACTGTCACAAGTCAAATCCTGATCTCTAATTCTGTTTGTTAAAAAGCTGTCAACCATATTCACCCCCATGTAACACAGTATCTTCAAATCTTGTTAAAAACCAGAGGTTAAATTCCCTCTGTGCTAGGAAGACTTGGAGCAGATGTCTTTTAATGACAAAGGAAATTCAGAAATGAGACATGTTAGCTTAACCAAGCTGAACAGATCCAGTGGAAAACATGCCACATGCTGAACTAATATTGACAGAAGCCAAAGCAGTGAATTCATCACAGACTTGGTGGTACATCCACCTCCACAACCCCTGGAGTCCCATGCGGTCCTGTGACACCAGAAAGTGACAGATAGGAGGTTGGACTGGACAGTGGAGGAATAAGCAGCATGTACAAAATCTATCCAATGCCCAGCACAAACATGCAACCCCAAAAAAACTAACACAATCTCAGGCACTGTTCACACACTGTTCATCTCTCCCACTGAGGAATGATGAAAACAGATCTCTCCCAGCAGTGATCTGGCAGATGACCCAAACTGAAAAAGGAGGTGCCTGGTGGGGCATGATAAACAAGGGGAAAGGGCCCAAGCTGTGACAGGCCTTCTAAATTCTGGTCGTGCTGGACATGAGAGACCCCATTTAAGGGCAATCCCACAATGCCCCCGTCATCTCCTCAGGATGGGATGGGAAGAAATCTCTACATCTGAACATCCCTTCCACGTGCCTTGCTAGGAAAGGATGTTCTGGGCCATGCCAAAAATACCAGCATGGTGTGTTTCCATGCCACTGGCTTGATGGTTTGATCACTGCTCTGACTGTTCTGACAAGGTGAAAAAGAAGCAGTGAAAAAAAAATGTCAGTTTCATTTTATCTGGAGAATTATTTGACAAGTTTCACGGAGCACCGTGAGGCTCTCCCTGATGTAGGGCTGTGACATTCACTGAACTGGAAGGAGGCCAAAGGGCAGAAATCAGAAAGGCTGTAAAAGTTTAAAGAGGAAACATCTTTGAGCAAGAGACCGTTCCTAGTTTATATCCAGTCTTGTTCTCAGGTGTTCAAAATACCTTCCTCAACACTAATGATAAACATTGTCTCACCCTCAGTGTTGGGCATTTCATTCAATAAACTGTTTTAACACCTTGTGATAAGAAAGATAACGTTCCTAAGCAGTGAGAAATTAACCTATTTTTTGCATGTAACGTGGCTCTGTGACAAATGCTGCATCCACAATGCGTGCCTCAAGGGATGTCCCACAACCACTGTCACTGCTTCAGCATTGGCACAGATCCTGCCACAGTTTTGGCCTGTGCCAGCCAGCAGCCTCTCAGGCAATGTCCAGGTCAATTGTGTTCCCAGTAAGAAGGATGACAAGCCCTGTTTAGTGGGAAAGGATGAGTTTAACCATATCATTTGTCTTCTGGCCCAAAGCACAGATTCCAGCCCATTCTATTTATTAGTATATATACAGCCAACATGGACAACAGACTGCCTCGGACCTGGGCTGAGCAAGTCCAGTCTCTATCTATTGGGGGAGCATGTTGTCCCCAAATGGACAGGGTGGGCTTAGATATCCACCCCTGTCCCCACTAGGGCTGTACTCTGGCTCTGTACCTTCCTTCTAACAGCCTTCAGACAAGGCACCAGGAAGACCTTCAGGCACATGTTCATCTTTTTCACCAAGTCCATCCATTCCACAGAATTCAAGAAATGATAAACACATTTGAGCATTCTAGTCAGTTAGGAAGGGACTTACGTGTTATGTTGAACTGAGACTCCCCAAAAATTATACTAGATTGAGATGCAGTTTTTACAATAAAGAACAAGGTCCTCACACTGAAGGAAGACTAGCATAAAAAATGAATGTGAATAGTCTAGTGAACAAAATGCATGTTTCAGTCTGGAAGGTCTTTTTATCTAAGCTATATCAATTTTAATATTTTGGTCAAATTCTGGACATATACAGGCTAACAACAGTAGAGTAAAAAGATGCTACAGAAGTCAGAGATGTGTCCCTGAATGCCTTATTTTCTCCTCTCTGTTTTCCGTTTTGTTTTTTGTTTCTGTTAAAAGACCTGAACAACAGTGTTAAACTGGAAGATTTCAAAGTCTGCAAGTGTTATTAGATGAGGAGCCACAGCATATCATACAGAAACTGGAACTGAAGAGGAAAAGATTTCTATCATTTAAGACCCTGGTCTTGCCAAAAGCAAATGTAGATGAATGCAGACTGACAGGTCCTGGAACAAAGAACCAAACTGACAGACTATCAGCTAAAAGAAAGATTCTGCAGCATAAAAAGAGATTGGAAGTTATTACAGAAAAATCCTTTAAAGCCCTTAGCCAAGTACCCAGCTGTAGTAAAGAAAGCAAACAAGAAGTTAGGTGGTATTGCTAAAGGAATATAAATCAAAGCTGTTGATATTATCACTATAATAACACAGGAGCTAAACTTGCAGAGGAAATACATGGTACACTTGAAGTGCACATGCACTAAGGGAAAACACAACTACTTTTTTTGGCAGGCTGAGCAAAAAGAGTTATGAAATGCTAACAACAAAGGCAAGTTTGGAACCAAACTAGAAGTCAGATGCAATATCTGATGTCTTTCAGGCAGTCAGTCTGATTATTTAAATGAACGATTATTTGAATCATTACTAATAGTTTTAAGCTCAATTTATATTTTGGACACGCTCAGCTTAGCACCACCATCAGAGAATGGTAAAACAGAAATCTGACAGTGAGAATCCCCAAGGACTCTGTGCAAGGCAGGTCATGACTACTTCTTCTCAGGCTTATGCTGAGATACGTTCAGAAATACTGCTGGTGACAAAACAACCATCACAGAACACATCTGAAGAATGGATTGGCTACAAGTGAGTTTTCTCTTCCACAAAACAGCATCTTTTTTAATTGCTGTCCTTCTCCAGCAAATCAAGGAAAATGAGGAAAACATGCTTCCTTTTCCCTCAGTCACTACATGCAGTGCTCTCCAGCCATAATTAATAAGGGTAGCCAGCAAGACACTCTGAAATTACTGGATTTTATCTTGTTGCCTTTGTTAAGCTCACTGGGGGTCACTGAGGATCTAATTTGTAATTACCAAGACTCCACATACCTGAGATATATCTGTTAAAAAATCCTGATAACATATGAGCTAGTTATACTATTGTCTATTTTAATGACATTTAACATAAAAATACTAAACTTTCCTGCAGATTAAGAAAGCCTGCACTGAATGTTCTTAGCTCAGGTTTTTATAGGTTTTATACTTGCCATGTACAGCTGAGACTATCTAACTTGAAAGAAAGAAAGAAAAGAAAGAAAAGAAAGAAAGAAAGAAAGAAAGAAAGAAAGAAAGAAAGAAAGAAAGAAAGAAAGAAAGAAAGAAAGAAAGAAAGAAAGAAAGAAAGAAAGAAAGAAAGAAAGAAAAAGGAAAGAAAGAAAATCTGCTTGTGGGGGACTTTTTTTTTTTTAGCAATACACTTAAAATTATTGTAGTCCTGAAAGTCTTTGGTGGAACTGAATTGCAACATTATATTAATCACAAGCACAATCATTCACTACATTTGCTGTTATTCCGGTTAAAATTCACCTATTATTGTTGCTTGTCAGAGACAGAAAGTTAAAAAAATGAAAGAAATGTCAAGCCAAAAATCACTTATTTAAAGAACAAATACATACTCATAAACAGTTACTGGCTCTGTTCAGGCATTACTCCTCAACTACAATCTATCTCCAATCAATAGTGGAAGACAACCTAAAATAGTGGATTCCCCCACTGCAAATGAAACTGCCTCAGCAGTTTCCAAGTGTTCATGGCTGGCAACTGTTAGAGAAAACACACACCAGATAACGAGGTTGGTAAAACACAGAAAAAAGGGCAAAAATAATTTTTGCTCTCAACTGCTTATAAACACCTTCATGAAGTTAATTGAAATAAGAAGCTAAATGAAATCCGGGGCGGGGGGGGGGGG
>VXAV01010728.1:198248-215746 GCA_013399715.1 Alectura lathami
GCGGGGCCCGATGGCCCTCCCGGGCGGTGGGGGCCCCCAGGCCGCGGGGAGAGGCGCTGGAGCCGGGCCGCGGGGGAGGGCTCTGCTCGGAAGCGCTTCTCCCATTAGCCGGGCTGAGAGGAGGAAGCGGCGCCGGCGTCACCTTCGAGTCTGCGGCCGCGATAGGCCTTAAACTTCGGCTGCGAACGCGTTAATGGCCGGAGGAGCAGCCCCCGAAGGCAGGCCCTCATGACTCTCTGTTCCGCAGCGAACGTGTGTTTTCCTGGTCTGTGGAAAATACTGCCTAGTGGGGCGTGCAGATTATCGGCAGAATAATCCATGGTTGAAAAGAATTAGGTTAAAATAAACACCTCCTTCTAGCATGTCTTTGGTAATCGGGCTTATGTAGTTGTAGTTGTTTGAGGCTAGCTAGCAAGTTGTGTTTTTTTTTTTTTTTCTAAGAGGAGAAAAAAGAAGGAACTGATGCTTTTTCCGCCACTCAGCCTCTTCATCTGTTCACTTATGAAGCTGTCACCCAACGACAACAACTGAAACATTAACTTACAGAAAATTAAGTATGAACAGCAAAAGTAGAGCTTACCCACCTCGTTTCAGCTGTCATCACTCACTGTTCCAGTTCTATAGAAGACTATATTTAACAGTGTTGATGCTGCAGCATGTGTCAGAAGCATACATTCTGATGCATTATTCAAATAGTGCTGAGTATACGTTCACTTTTTGGCATACGAATAGGCTGCTCTTAAACTGAGAAAGTATAAGCAGCTAGGAAAAGGAAATCAATTCATATGGTACTGTTGAAAATTACTGGCAGTAGTACAAGGGTGCTTAGGCTTGTGATCTTCTAAGATTTTTTTTTTTTTATGATTCTGTTGGGTACTTCCTGAGTCCTAAAATAATTTCTTGAGCGGTTAACATTATTCAAAGTGAAAATAACTTTATGACCAGTTTGCGTGATGACTAACCCAGGACACTTGCTGACAGAGCTGTAATTTTGCTTTTAGTACGTGAAATATTTTAATATGGAAAAAATCAGTTAAATGCAATAAGCTTCTAAACATTAGCTGAAAATAAGTGTATTTCACTGTGATTGTGACACTAATATTAATCAAGTGTTTTAGAGATGAATAAGCTATGGCAAGGTCCTATTAGCTGTGACTCATGAACTATTAAGTCTGGAAAAATAAATGTGTAGACAGGTGCATTGGTAGGATTAATACTTAGAGCCACGTATTTAACTGCACAAATTAAGGAGTGTGTTTAGTCCAAGTGCTTTATATTTTGATAATAGCTTTTTGGTCTTTTGGAACACCCGTAAGGAAACGTAATATTAAATGTGCCCAAAGTCGTGATTCAGAATTGCAATTTTCGTTCACTCAGTAGTAAATATTGCTGAAAAATGTGAGCTGTGTTGTACCAGCTTGTTCTGTTTGAGCTGTGAAGCACTCTACTTAAGCACAGTGCTCTTACCCTTACCAGCGTAGACAGAAAGTCTCTCAGGAGCTCAGAGAACAATAAGCTAGGTATACAGCTCTGGGGGTTTCCACTTGAGAGAAAAGGGAACTGAAGAACAGGGCAAAGAGAGGCAAGTCTGGTAGTATCTGTGGAGGGCGGTGACCTTCTTAGTTCTTCATGTCTGCTGCAGAGAGGCAGAAGTGAAACTGACTGACATGCAGCATTTCAGAAGTTAGATGTTAGGGAAGATTTGGTATAGCACGTGGTCGGATACTCTCTTTGGACAGACCATTTAATACGCTGTAAATTTTGCCACCTTGGATGTTTTTAAGAACATGGATAGAAGTATGTTGCCTCAGTGGGTGAACAAGACCAGCATCTTCTGGCTTTTCAGGGACAGGATCTGGACTGGTTTGCACTGGTGGCCTTTTTGCTTTTATGGGCAGTTAATAAATTAAATGATTCAACTGGGAGAGATTCAGGATTCTTCCATCTTTCCGTGTTTCTTATTTTTCTTAACAGGTGTGCTGATTAAACATCAGATTTAAGCTTTTCCAGGCAAGAATTTCGTTTGTGTATGAATTGCTTTAAATAATGGTAACTGCTTTTGTTCATGAATTCAGCACTCAAAGCCATACTTTAGTTCCACAGAACGTGAATTACCTTCTGTTCTTGCAGTATTATCCAAAGAACAAGCAGTTTCTGTGTTTCACAGACCTGTAATTCTCTTTTGGAGTAGAAGAAATGCACAATTTATCTTATATCTTGCAGCCTTAGGATCTGGTATAATTATTTCTCAGTGTTTGGAAATTCTGCCAGTTGAAAGTGACAAGAATTGTTGATGTTCGTGGGGATTTTAACCTCTCTCTCCTTTAGAAAGACAAAAAATTGGTTGTTACAGCTGCAGACAAACATGAACCCATTCAGTGTCCTCCTGTATCCACTCGTAACATGCAGAACTGTTGGTGTACATCATTTTTTTTTTAACCGTTGAATAATTTGCATGACCGACAGGTCTTTATGTTGTCATGTCATGCCTTTGGAGCAGCCTTGCCAAGTATTTCTGTTTTTACAGTGTCAGTGAGATGCAGTTTTTAACACCGAAAGTTGCTGGTACTAGAACAGTTTTTTCCAAGAGTTGATGAGGACTCTGCCAGTTCTGATGTGCGACTTCTGGTGTGAATATCTGTATTTTCTCCCTCGTATTAAGGTATAATTTCTTGTCGTTAAGACTGCTTTCAGCCCTGCTTTCCCTGCAGTTTCTGTTCTGCTGGAGCTCTCTTAGTCAGCAATGTTGCCTCAGTTGCTTAAATAAGATGTCACAAAAGCTTTCATGTTCTTCGCTTTCCTGCCTCTTACATTGGCCCTCCGTGTCTGAGACTTGAGAGGCCACGTACCTGGCCTTCAGGTGTCACCTGCCAGTAAATGGTTCACTCAGTAATGGGTAACAGTGACTCATGAGTAACAGCGCAGACCTGCCAGGCAGTTTCACCAAGTTTTTCCCTCCTTCCCCCGGAATTTCCCCACTGTGCTTCTTGAATCTATTCCTTGCCATATTAATTTGTGAGCAGAGGAGAATATAAACAATATTTATATTGCTAAAAGCAGTAATTTGTAAAAGAATTAACTTGTTGCAGTGGACAAACAATGATCACAAGTTTATTTGGTGTGTGGAGGAACAGATGTAATCCTTAGATGTTTAGCTAGGGAGTACTGAGTAGCAGTGCAAGGTGTTTTACTGAAACCAGTCATGCTGTCCAGTTCTGGTGTCCACAGGTCACAGCAGGCCTGGAATGAGTGCAAAAATATCAAATTTTAATAGAGGAGAAAAAGCCTTTGCCTTACCGAAAAGTACTTAGGAGCCTTTGTGCGTTTTGGTAGGATGTTGAGTGCTGTGCTGACAGGCTTATGTAAGAAGACATCTTCTAGGATAAGGGGTTTTAGGCTGGCAGATAAAGATTGTGATTTCTAGCAGGGCTAGCTAATATGTCTTGGTGCTGAGATAAGTGCTTAATCTGTTCTTGATTTTTAAGACTTGCAAATTATGAAACTGTAGAAATACAAGATCTTATGTTCTTTCAGATATGTCTCTGATGCACATCACTTTTGAAATTCTGGCGATTCCAGAGGGAGTACTGCTGTTACTGAAAAAGTGTATTGCTTGGAAGGTGAAAAAAATACTCTGATTTTATTTGTGAACTGTAGGAATCTTATTGGTGGTTTCTTGTTTTAAAACTAATGGTCACTGAAGAGAATAGGCAAAATTTTACATGGGGTAAAAGTCCTCCCCAGTGGAGGGAAACACAAGAAGTGAACACAAGAAGTTCAGCCTTAAAGGATTTCCCCTCCAGAAGTGTTTTTAAAGTGTTTCCCTGAAAAAAAAAAACAAACAAACAAAAAAAAAAAAAACTGATTATAATGAAAACTTGTGAGTCTTGATGAGCTCCAGGAATATGTGGCTGTCCTTGAAAGCCCTGTCTTGCCCATCATTGGTGGTAACCTGGCTGCTGAAATGCTTATCTTTTCATAAGAGAAGACTGGTGGTCTTCCCAGTGTTTTCTGTGTTTGATTATCCATCATGGTGCTATACATGAGTAGAATCTAGACTGAATGCTGCTGGAGGATTGTCCTTGATTTCACTGACAGCATGGTGAGGTGTGAGGGATCTGTGTCTCAGCAGCATGAGGAGTAATATCCTAAATTATTCTTGGGGGAAACGGGTGGGGTGAGAAGCAAGGAACGCTATGGCATTGTTCCGAGGACAGAACTGACCTTTGAGATCTTTTTCTTTCAAATGAGGCGGAAGTTGCTGATGTTTGACTTCAAGACCTTAGAGCTGAAGTTTTGTCGTGGCTTCTTTCACTGTATGTGGAATGGCGCAGGGTGCTATTGACAACTTACGGAGAGATGCAGAGTATTCTGAGGTCGTTTGAGAGAATACTTGAGATGGAAGTACGTAGGTACAAATTTCTTCTGGCAATTGTTTGGGCAGAGTGAGAGCATGTTAAAGTGAAAGGTGTGTGTGTGTCAGGCTTTCACCTTCAAAACTGGAAGTCAAACATTGATTTTGTGGTTATTTTGTTGTTGTTGAGAAATCTTTAGTTAAATGTATTCAAAATACTTGTTAATGTAAAGTTCACAAGTAACACAAATGCAGTGCATTTGTTATGATTTGTGCAGGGTTTTGGTCAGCTCTTGGTGGTATTTGTGAAGTGCTGCTTAGGCTGTTGAGCACATTCTGGGAACTGAGCGTGGAGGTGCTGTGGTGGGAATTTGATATGGACTGGTTGGTTGATCTGGGAGTATCTTGGTTCATGTAGTTCAACAAAGCCTTCATTTGTTAAGAGGGGTGTGAAATGTAGACTAACATTTCTTAAAGCTGGGAGCTAAGTGATGTTTCTTTTTTCGCTTTTTGACACTTTTTGTAGATTTATGAATAAAATTGTGGTTGAACTTTTATGCAATAAAGCAGAATAATTGCCTTCTTGAACTTCCAAGCACTTCTGAAAGAAGTTCTGACAGAAATTTGAATTCTGAAGCCATCTGTTAATCATGGGTATACCTCATCAAGCAATTTTGGCTGGCCTAATCAAAGTAGAAGGAGAAGTACAAGCTTGTTATTGCCTTCCTTGTTTTCATAGATGGGACAGTGCCAGAATCAAACTGGAATGCTGTGCCTTTAAACAGGAGTCCTAATTTGCTTTCAGCAGGACAGTTCTGCTTTATCTTCAGCATTGCTTAATCTCTACTCTTGCACAGTGATGAGGGTGGAAAAAAAATCCTCAGCTATCTCTCTGGACAATTTGCACAGTTTTGCAGTTACTGGTGTAATAGCTCGTGTTCAGAGGGTACCGGGTCCCGGCAGCGCACAGCGGAGGGATGAGCACGTCTCTCTGAAGCATCCCTACTGCATGCTGCAGTTAACTGTTTTGATTTAGAAGGTGAAAGACTGACCTGCCAGTTAGGATAAATAAAATGCTGTTTAATTCTTGCAGTATAACTGAGTAATGCATTCAGAATGCTTTTGACAAGAGTGGTAAATCCCAAGATCATACTGTTCAAACATTTTCTGTCAACCTGTGTATTAAGGTAGGCAGCGAAGCCAGTCGTACATCTGTGATGTTGATCCAAGATCCAAATGTGTGGTAAATGCCACAGATGACGTTAGCTACATGAAAAAACTAAAAGACCATTAAAGAATTCTAGAAATCACTTAGCAGCTTTCCTGGTAGAGCTATAGCTTTCTTCTGCTAGGTGTACAGTGTCCAGACATGGTCACACAGCAGCAAAATTTTAAGGCAAGTGTAAGTCTATTATTTATTTTTGTTATTGGTTGAATTTATTTAAGGAATGAAAACAATTCAGAAGTGTTACAATAGCCTCATTCCTGTGTTCTCGTTAGCGTGAGAAGGCTGTTAGGTCATCCCGTGTTTGCCTGGCCAAGTTCTCAACACTCATTCATAAGGTTGCAGTCTTTCTCTGGTGGTTTTAAGTGACTGACCTGTTAAGAACATGCATCTGAATATAATGCTTTGGCGTCAACTGGTAATTATAGTTTAACATTTGAATAGGTCATACAGGACTGAGAGGACAAAAATACTTCTTACTGGTATACCTGTATTGGGGAAAGGTACTGAAAGTATGAAGCACCCCATAATTCATAGGTTGTGTAAGCCCAGGAATCGACGAGAGCACAAGCAGGAACCAGTGGAAGGCTCATCGCAGAGATCAGCGGTGCTTTGTAAAGGCAGGAGACAGTCACCCTGCCGTCTCGCGCTAATGGGACCCAAAGAACAGCAACACCTGCAGTGTTTTCTTGGTGTCGTCATCTGTGGGAACTGCGTGAGGATGGAATAACTGATCTGAACTCGTCCTAAATATAGATGTTGTCTGCTTAGTGTCTTTGGCTAAAGCAAGTTTGAAATAGTTGTCTCTCACTTTTTAATGTTGGCTTAAATTATTTCTAAACAAACCCTGTTTTTTGTTTTTCATTTTTTGTTTTTTTGGTAATAAGACTGAAGTAGAAGATCCCATGCTCTGGTACAACTTTGAGGAGTATATTATTTCAATAGTTTAAGGTCACAAGTGATCTATGGCTTGAAAATGGCCCAAGCATAGGAAAAGAGAAGGAGAAAAGTAGACTGAACTGTTAAATATTGTGCTTTGCAATTGTCAAGAAATCATTCAAATAAGAGTTATTTAAAGAAAACTTATATTTAAAGAAAACTTATAGCCAAGTGAGAAGATGGAATTGGAAAATCGCTTCTGTATGGGATGAGCTAGGTATGACCAACAGTTGTCGTAGAATCTTAGAATCATAAAGGTTGGAAAAGACCTCTAAAATCATCTAGTCCAACCGTCTTTGGAACCTTGCATGTCTGCGAAGGTAACGCAGATCTTGGTTACACAAGCTTCTGCGTGTTCTGGAGGAATATGAGGTTTTACTCAGTATCTGGCATTTCAGTGGACTCGAGTATAAAATGTCTCGTGCACATTACAATTTGCCTCAGACAGACCAGAAGCATTTTACAGATGGGAGCAGATACCTTATGATGCCTTCTGAAGCTCCAGCCAGAAGTAAACACCGGGTGGTGAAGCAGGCCAGGCTTGGACAGAGACCATTTCTGTGTTTGTTTTACAGTTTTTTGACTCTTATTTGCTGAAAGAAAATTTAGATCTCTTTAGGGATACATAACACAGCAAAAAGGCAATGCTTAATACTAATTAAGTCTTGAGTCCATCAGAGATAAGTAACAACCATTTTGTAAATAATGGTTTTGTAAAATGAGCAGTCTGTGGTGCGGAGCTTTGAGGTGACCTGGGATAGCTTTCTCAGTCAGGTCCGAAGTTCAGAAAGCTACTGCAGGGTAAGGCTGGCCTGAAACTCTTTCCTGTGTTAGGTAATAGTAACAAAAATAAAAGTGAAACATGTCTGCACATTAGGCTTGTTACATCTTATATCTCTGTTTTACTCAGGCATGGTGTGCTATTTCTGTATCTGGGACAGTACAGATTCAGCGAAGCCTATCTGGTCTCAGGTGCATGCTACAAGTTTTTAATAGATTTCCCCTCAAAAGTGCTGAAATTCGTAAAGAAACGAGGTTTTAGCAGATGTAGTTCTGTTTTCTTGAGGTGTATCTTCCTTTTTAAAATACCACAGGTCCTTCATTGGAATATACTTTGTTTTCGGATGGTTGATTGCATCATGGATATTACAACATTGATGGAAAGACAAAGTCAGTTGCAAGACTTCTTAAGATTTGCCTGCTTTGTTTTGTGTAGATGATAGTCTGTCTTAGCAGTCTTGGTGGGAATGCTGAGTATGATCTTAGGATCAGGAACCTGTAGTCTTATATTTCAGATTTCTGCTGTTTTCTTTAATGCTAAGAAGTCTGGATTTTATTAGCGTACTTCAAGTGCTTTAGCAGGTTGATCCCCTAAGCTGAGCAGGTTACAATTGCGTTTTTTTGCAGCATAGTCTTTAATATGATAAATCCTTCTTGCGTAAAGATGAGGGAATTGTATGGCATCTGAAAGCAAATTTCCATTTTTCCTAATCTTATTGGAAAAACAGTATTTAATCTGTTGCTTGAGAACAAATTCCTGTAAGGGTGCAAAATTACAGCTGCTGGCAACATGTTCCATACTGAATCAAAACAACTTTTACCCACATCAGATTGCCGTTGGAGTAAAAGTAGCCAATGCTGGCTGAAAGGCCTCATAGATACAGGACATATATAGCCAATAATTCACTGTAGGAACTCGCAACTGCCATGTCTACTAACATTTTTCAAAATCTGTACCTGTATGTGTAATTTTTTTCCACGTAATTTACTAGAACCTTCTGTTCCGTGTAATGCATGTGCTACCTCACGGTTGTGGTAAGCTGGCCTACTGAATTTGCTCTGAAGAGTATCTGTCTGAGAGTGGACTCCCTGCTTGTCTAAATGAACAAGTCTTAAAACAAGGCTGGTAGATCTTAAGTTGATGTAAGGCTGTTGTCTCGAAATAGAAAACAGATTCATTACCAGACTTCTTACAGAGGTATCCTGCTTACCTTTGTTCGCAGGGGGTGCTAAAAGCTGAATATTGCAGTAGTGAGTCAGGCAGTACTTTCTGAGCATGACTTGCGGTCAATGGGTAGTTCCCGAGGCTCTGGTAGGACATGTATCAAATCTATGATTGTTTCAGTCCAGGTTCGGCTGTTAGCATATGGTGTGGTCTGTGAGCAGTCTTAAAAACTGTCAGCGGACTGTCAGCTTCTTTAACCAGGAAGATCATTGTATTAGGATTTTACTAAGTCACTACACAAGGGTAGAGAGATACTAGTTCATACTACAAGCTGTGTCAACTGAAGTGTGGAGCTTTGCCCCTGAGTGCACACAGATTACATGATCTTCTTTAATCTTTTTATTAATCTTCAGTAGAATGCATCTTGCAAGAAATGCATGAAGCCAACTATTTGTCTGCAAGTAATCAGTTTTACTTACGCTTTGTAGTTACTGACTTATCTTTTAATAGTTGCAGAATCCAACCTTAAGAACAGTGTTTTGTAGCAGTTAACTTCTTTATTTAATCATCGCATCTTTGTTAATACATCCAAAATACACCAGCCAAAGTAGTGCTTTGTTGTGAATTCAAGCAAGGAAAAAGAAAGGAGGTGCAAAGTAATGTGAGTAGCTTTCAAAATTTTGGCATTCTTCATTTTCCTTTTCTACATTGTACTAATGGACAGACTTTGTTCAGATAATCCCAAATTTCAAGGCATTTTTGTAAGATTCGGTTGTCCTTGAGGTCATTTTTCCAGACAAAAAACCTGACTGTGTTGTTTAGTTCTTATCCCACTGATATAGTCACATGATTTACAGATAGGCCTTCTGCTTATTTTTTTTTTCTACTATAAATGTTTGATCATGTAAATACAAGTTTCTAGATTGTAGGAGAAGCGATAAAAATTCTTGCACTTTTATGTTAGGAAACAGAAATGTTAACATTTTTCAGTAAGGGGATCTGTAAGGAGATGTTGTGGAGGAAAAATTGGTCAGTAGCAGAATTAGTGAATATTAAAGCTGATGAAGTGTTGAATTGGTAATGGCGACCATTTAAAACCTAGAACAGTGAATCCCAAGCTTTCTTGCACTGTTGTGTCCCAAAATCAAAGTTTTCTTACTGTGTTGTTGGTGTGATCACTTGATACAAAGCACTTGGGATAGTAATATGGTTCTACAGAAATGCTAATTTGTCAAGCAACCTGTCTGTTGTAATTAACGCTGATGTGATAATTTCCCGTCTCTAAAATTACAGCTTTGATTTTTTTTTTTTTTAATTCATCATTTCATTCAAATTTAAATCAAGGAAGCAGAGGCCATGGGCTTGCGGGTGTGGTGGGAGAAGGGATGCCTGAGGTGACTGCGTTCATGCCCACACACACTTGTGGCTGTTGTGGAGTAGTGCTGGATGGCTGCGGCAGAGGAGAAGGGTGGGAATGCTGCTGGCCTTTAGGGTACTCCTAAGACTGATAGCTTTGTGTATAAAGCAAAAGGTGAAGGAGTATTGCAGTAATCAAATTCAGTGTCCCTTTCTCTATTTATTGACAAAAAAAATGACTCAAATATTAAGAGAATGTTGTAAAAGGAATTGGGATTTGTATCAGGCTTTTTCCTTTAACCGGAGTCTGGCAGGACAGTTATTTTTCATATCAGACTCTATATTCAATGATGTATGTGCTCTGTGGAATACAGTCGCTCTATTTAATGTTACCGTACCAATTTGAGTTTCCATGGTAGGCTGAAGTGTCTTCTTTTCTCTTCCAGAAAACAGAAGGCAATACGTAGTGGTTAGTTATTGTTTGGTGAATATTTGTCTGCAAGAGATCTGATCTTCTTGTAATTTTCAAGTGCACTATCTGTGGTTTTCACTAAATCTTCAAATTCTTGTTCATGCAACCTTTTAATTAAATTAGGCAAGTTAAATTGCCTAATGCAGGCTTCTGTCTACTCTGTTCTCTTTTCCCCTCCCATTTCTGGGTAATAAATAAATACCTTGTGTGTGAATTTGGTAGAGAATCTTTTAGAGGGTAACCTTTAAAAGCCTATTGAGGCTTTTCTTTTGAGTAAGTACCTCCAAAAATGTTCTTGGATTCCTTATATCGATTTGTATCTGAAGATTTCTGCCTTTGACTGTTAAGCTTTAGAAAAGGAGGTACTTACCTCTGTAAGATTTAAACCTAATTTATTTTTTTCCCTCCTTACACTGCAGTATTGCTTAGGAGGAATTTATGAAAGTGAAAATATATTTGAAAGTTTCTAGTAACAAAAATATTCAATATTTTAAAGCATACAGGAGAGCTGTTATGGTGTTGCTTCACTTCCTGTGTCTATTGCATGATGACAGACATGGTTTAGAAATTTTCATGTTTTGCAGTTAATATCTTTGCATTCATCTGATATTTTAAAAAGGAATCACACTTTTATTCTGAAATGCTTATTTTAAATGATAATACAAAATTATAAATTGTATGTGGATGGTCACATTGTATCACTGTTCTCACAAGCTTATTTTTTATAGTAGAAGCTGACTCTCATTTAATCTCAAAAGTTTGAGGTTTTTGATTATGTAGGTATTGCTGCAGTGACTGTTAAATCTGGCATGGTATTACTGGAACCTGAGAAGATGGGTTCAGCAAAGGCTTTAGCATAGAAAAGTAAAGCGTTACTTTCCTACTTTGATGTTTTGCAAAATGATGTTTTCTTTATGTGGAGAATCATAGAATCATAGAATGGTTTGAGTTGGAAGGGACCTTGAAGATCGTGTAGTCAAACCCCCCTGCCATGGGCAGGGACAGCTTCTCTAGACCAGGCTGCCCAAAGCCCCATCCAGCCTGGCCTGGAACACCTCCAGGGAGGGGGTGTCCACAGCTTCTCTGGGCAACCCATGCCAGGGCCTCACCACCCTCACAGAGAAAAATTTTTTTATAATGTTTAGTCTAAATCTCCCATCTTTTAATTTTAAACCATTACCTCTTGTCCTATCACTACAGTCCCTGGTAAAGAGTCCCTTACCAGCTTTCCTGTAGGCCCCCTTTGTGCACTGAAAGGCTGCAACAAGGTCTCCCCAGAGCCTTCTTTTCTCCAGGCTGAGCAACCCCAGCTCCCTCAGCCTTTCTTCATAGGAGAGGTGCTCCAGCCTCTGAGCATCTTTGTGACCTCCTCTGGACCCGCTCCGCTCCACCTTTTTCTTGTGCTGGGGGTCCCAGGCCTGGATGCAGCACTGCAGGTGGGGCTCATGAGGGCAGGGCAGAGCAGAGGGGGACAATCACCTCCCTTGCCCTGCTGCCACCCTTCAATGGATGCAGCCCAGAATGGGCTCATGTTCGATTTACCATGCACCAGAGCCCAAGTCTTTCCCTCAATCCACTTGTCACCCAGCCTGTGTTTTTGGAAGCTCATTGTGTCGTTAGGTAGTGCTTATCGCTTCGCTGAACGGTGCGGACAACTGAACGTAGCCAAAAACTCAGTGTGTTCTAACAGAATAATTTTGGTTTTTGAAGTGTGATGTGTGTGGAACTGGAACCTGCTCAGATTTGAACTAGATAAATTTTACTTTTTTTCAGCATTTATAACATTTAAATCTGTGTTAGTTTTGTACAAGGCTGCGTTTTTATTTTTACTATCTTTACCGCAGCTTTGCCTTGTACGATCTTGTTTCTTTCTGCATTCTAAACATGTTGTGAGCAAAACATGTCAAGGGAATTCTGCCACAAATCTGAAACAAGCAGTGCTGGGGCAGGCTGCTTGGGAATGATTAATTATCGCAAAATCATAAGGAAAAGTATCTTGTCATTCTGGAGCAGGACTTCAGCCATGCTGGTGCATGACCAGTGTGATGGGATGCAGTGTGTACAAACCAGGCCATTATGTCACCATCTGTTTCCCAGTTTGGTAAGAGTGGAAAAGGACATTATTGCAGCAAAACACTTTTCGTATGTATTTCTTTAATGTTGCTTAAAACTGAATTTGGTTTTCATTGCTTTTTTAAAGTTGTGGTTCAGAAAGCAGTTTGAGACAGGTGCCTGACTACCTTGAGTGCTTAACGTTACAGAAAGAAATCGTGCTTCACAGGTGAAAGGGGGAAGTTGCGTACTGAACAAATTCAGAAGAGGTGTCATCGTGGCTGTGAGTTGCTGTCTGAACAGTAGTGACAGATTGTGATGGTAGAATAGAAAAGAAACCAAGCATTGCACTGTGAGGTACTTGAGGTACGTGCTGCAGAGTATGGCTGGCCTTGTTACGGTAAGGGGGAAATTCAGTCCTTAACCAGAGTTCTTACTCCGGCAGTCCCATGTCTGTGGCAGCTGAGACACAGCTCTGCCTCTGTTTGTTGCTTTGCGAATGGCAGTTACAAACTAGGGCTGTGGTTCCTAATTATTCCTAATGGTAGGAATAATTTGTTCACACACTTATTACTGTTGATGTAATCATATTTTGAATCAAGCCTGTTTACCATGCAAATTAAGATGTTGCTGTCATAGATGCTGTAAAGTTGCGTTTGAGACCTTGGTGCGTGATGTGTTTGGAGGAATGCAGGGGGAGTAAGCATCACAAGCTAGTGGTGATCTCGGGTACAGCTGTCTAATGCCTCCTTCGTCTTGATTGCCAAAGGACTTCTGTCTATAGAGTGTACTCCTCAAGAATATGAATCTATAGAAACTGAGATGTTGGGGCTTAGTGAGAAGAATTTAATCTGATAAGTTGACTACAGAGGATTGCACTTCGAGGTAGTAATTAGTCCTTGCCTGAGGTTCGCCAGCAGTGCTGCTGGAAGCTGTCTTCAGGCTTGGCCTGTGTGTGTGAGGGGAAAAAAAGGACTTGAAAAGAATAAATAAAACTTGGGTTTCTTAGGTTTTCTAATTCTTCTTGTAACTGCCAATTTAAGGTTACGTTAATGCATTTTTAAAACCTTTTCAGCAGAACGTCTGCCCAAGCAATGTTTTTGTTTAAAACCAGATTCTTTGGTTACAAGAGTTGTGGGTGTTACTGTTTGTGTTCTGGGTTCCTCTGTGGTACTTGTGAGTAATGCCGGCAGGATGAATGCCTAATAAAGCTGTGGGTATTAGCAGAATGGAACTTGAATCACCAGGAGGAGGTCTGAAGTGCCTCAAAGATTCAGTAGAATATTATTCATATACTGCAAATAGGAGGTCAGTAGTCCAATACTGGAGAAAAGAATGAACATTGCCAATGATCTTTAGTTCAATGTAGCCTTTCATTCTGACATGTTATAGGTTAGTAGCAAGAGTTGGTCCTGAGAAGTGATGAAGAGTTGTGTACTTTTAGGAAAAAGAAATAACAAAAGTGGAGTCTTTGGCAGGGGGAGGAACAAGATCGCTGAACAAATTTGGTATCTTAATGAAATTTTGGACAAAAATATGTGAAATGTAGGTATCATTGGTCTGGCAATAGTTTAACCTGGGAAGAAATACTGTGAAGCTGGGTCTAGAGACATTCCTTTATATGAAGATGTGAAGCTGCTGGTTACATGTAGCAGGAACATCTAGTCTTGCCTCAAGAGCAGAACATTTACTGTATGTGTTGATGCTGACTCAAAGGAAGAAAACACCTAGGCTCTCCGGTTCTTGACGGGACATCAGAATTCTAAAGTTTTTGAGCTTGTGTGTGAATGTTATAAATAAAACTACAGCAGAAAAAAATGTTCTACTGAAAGTTCTCTCTCACTTGTTAAAGGTCTGTCTAATTTCAAAGGTATAACTTGAATCTCTTGAATTCACAAGTTGAGAACAGGACTTAAAGCTGATGATTTCTCGTGTTCAAAAGGAAAATTTTCTTGAAACTTGCCATCCTTCAACTGCAGCTATGCTGTACTGACAGTCTTGCAAAATTGTACTTACCCACTGTAGTTAGGGGGATCTTTAACTGCTCACAGTTAAAGTTTTTGCTGGTAGAAAATGCTGATAATGGTTAGCAAGCCAGTCACAAAAACCATTCTTCATTTTCAGAGGCTGACACATACCAGTTCATTAATAGGTGTGAATGGCGACATAGGGAGCAGTTGCATACAGATGACACCTCTGAACTCTGAGCTTCCTTTTTAAATACCTGAAATGTCTGTAAATGAAAGGTATAAAGGTCTATTAGCCAGAAGAGAAACGTCCGCTTGAGGTGCCGCTCAAACTGTCTCTAAAATCAAAGTTGACTTTGCAACTTCTTTTCTCAGTTATATTAAAATACTGTAACTTTGTTTTAGATTTTGCCGATAATGAAATTACTTGTCTTTTTCCATCTCAGGTATCTCGTGGATAGTCGGTGGTTCAAACAGTGGAAGAAATATGTTGGTTTTGACAGTTGGGACAAATACCAGATGGGAGACCAGAATGTGTACCCTGGTCCTATTGATAATTCTGGACTTCTCAAAGGTAACTGCTTCTGACTGTGCAGTAAGGCAGTAGTAACGCTTAGTGTAAATTTGTCACAGATTGTTCATCTTCTGTAGTTGACAGTGTAAAGAAACCCCAGCTTTTATGAAGGTGAGCCTTTTGCTGCTGTTCTTTTCAGTCGGTGACAAGGGAACTGGAATAGCTTTCCCTAGCAAAATACAATTTTATAAATAAAATTATTGGAACTTCTTTGCAGTGGTAACAAATATTTAATAATTACTAGTTTGTTCTGTTAGCTTGGAACACCTTGGGAGGTGAAATTTGGTCAAGTGGGCAAATAGCTAGCCTGAATTAGCCAGGATTTTTCTAGCTTAAGTACATTAGTTGGTTTAAGGTAACATCTTTAACTTAAACTCTAAAATTTCTCTTTTATAAAAGAGCTCCAAGCCCTCAGTTTGATTCTGGAACAATTAGGGAAAAGGTATTATACAATTTAGTGATAATATGAAGTGTTCTGAAATGGCAGAGGGTAGTTTCCTAATGTTTTGTGGTCTTCTAAGTGTGGTTAAACTCTCAGTGTTCTAATTGCACAGATCTGGCTGACTTTTTGCTGAACTGTAATCAGATTTGTGCGTACAGGTCTCAAAATACTTTCCCAGATACTTAAATTAACCCTTAAGTCAAATTTTATATTCAATGTATGGTATTAAAACATTCATTATTAGAGCTATAATTATTTAATATGTAAAATCTAGTAGATACAAAATCTAGTAGGTTATTGGTTTTCATCTTTGTAAGTACAGAAAATACAATAGTGCTACATAATTTGTTTCTGTATAGTAATGCAGATTTTTATAGCTTTATGGTGCTTATGATGAACTGTGACTTCACAACTTCCCAGCTGTAGTTCACATCTCGTTCTTTCACAGGCTAGGTTAAAGATGGCTGTCTTTCTCATAGGACTGTCGTGCTGTGTTGCACTCATCACCGAGTGCGTGTTTCTGACGGTGACTAGTATCGGTGCCTTTGAAGAAGGTGCTGTATTGTCGTACATTTATAAGCTCTCTTCCACCCACAAACTTTTTGCTTCATGTGAATGACATGTTTTGTTTTCCAAGATGTGAAGATCTAGATCTTCTGTACATTCTTGCAGTAAATCTTGCGGTGAGGCAGGCATGTTCAGCTGACACTTCTCAGCTGAAGTGAGATGTAGCAACATCCTTTTTATCCTCAATGAGGCAGCAGCAGTTTGTTCTTTTTTCTGTGTCTAACCACTTAAAAAAAAAAAAGGTGATTTCTAGGTGTGCAAATCACCGTGCTGGATTATTGGTAACTTTCTTGACCTACATATGTGTTCAGATTGTTTAAATATACTCTGGATATGAAGTCTATGTTGGGGTTAGCCATCCAAATCCAAAGTCCTGTTAGCCATTTTGTTAAAAACTCCTGAAGAACTTTTCTCAGTATTGTTTTGACACTGCCCACACCCTTTTCAAAATAAACACAACCTCAGGATTTATTAACTTAACTGTTGGCTTACATGTGGTTCTGGAACTGTGGCTCTGCACTGGCAATGATACCATTCATGCAGTACTGCCTGGCTTCCTGTGTGAGGGAAGTTTTAAAATTAAGGGCATTAGCGCTAAACAACTAGGAGCTGTGCTTCACCTGTTGTGGAGCAACAGTGCTCTGTGCTAGGTTTCCAGAGTAGCATAAATGAAACCTGAAGATTCTCGTACTTTTTAATCCTGTCTTTGACACTTAATATAATTGTATGTTTAATGCAGCTGTTGCTGTCAGGATTCTCCTGAAGTGTTGAGCCGTAAAGTTTGAACCTCATTTAATCTGAAATGGGCATGCTTTCTCAGATATTCTGCTGTGTAGTGCACCGATAAGGAAAACTATTACTAAATTCAAGGAAAACTAATTTCAAGAAACTGAAATAGGATGTTGTGCTCCCTTATTTCCAGAACGTTTGGATGAAGTGACAGCAATGAAACAGGTAGAGACTAACGTTAATCTCAGCATATTCAGAAATGTGGAATGTAATGAAATGCACACATGCTGTCTTCAAAAGAAGAGATATACAGTCAGCATTAGATGAGCAATGCAAACAACAGGATAGAAGTCATGTAGAATAGTTGATTGTTTATCATTTCATATGAGGGACCAAGTCATCAGTGTCAGAAGACTTCTATGGTGGAATAAGGATCTGAAAAAGTTGTAACAGAAAAATGTTGGAGGCTCTAGAAAGATGGAACAGAATCCAAATGTCATCTCCCTATAAACACTTACAGCAATATCAGATCAGCGCAGAAATTCAATATGAACTCTTTAAAGAGTTTCTTGGACCCAAAGGTATGGATGTGGATTTCTCTCCACACCCTGCTCCTGATTACGGTGAAATGGTCGTTGTTAGTACTGCCAGCCCCCAGAAGTAGTGAGTGGCGCAAGTAAGAATCAATAGTGTAAGTCACAAATTGTTTCAGCGAGTGTTTCTGGGATATGGTTCCTGAATATAGGTTTTTCCTAATCAGCAAAGACAGTTTAGAATGAAAATTAGAGAATCTTGAAAGTTACTGCTTTTGCAGACAGTTTGGATTAGACTGAGGGAAAGAAGGAAAGTCTTTTTTTTTTTTTTTTTAATTTACAT
>VXAV01010728.1:220893-237626 GCA_013399715.1 Alectura lathami
TTGTAAAGCACTGCAAAGTAGAAGTATATCTGACAGAATTGAAGCTCTGTGAAAATGGAAATATGAACAATGTTGTCACACGAAGATTTAGTAAAGCTGACACAATAGGTATGCCCAACTATTTTTAACACTATATGATTGTGACTTGGTTAAATAGTAGTTAATAGTGAGATCTGAATAAGTAAATCTCTATGTAAAATGGTAAGCGGGCATNNTATTTTATTATCTAGGCATCTGTGTTAACTATAAAGATTTGCACATTACAGAAAAGTGAACAGTGTGATGTTTTTCATTATCTTTATTAGATTCTGTAGTGCATTTTCATGTGTTTCCACTGATGTCTTTCATTAACCAACACTTTTTAGTCATGCATAAAGAGAAGAGCATATTACAAAGCCCAAGAATGAATAGGGTCTGTGAATTAATAGCTAAAGGTGACTTACAAAGGTAGCTTTTGGGCAGTGAAGTGGCAGACCAGGCACATTCTCTTAGAGTAACTGAGTCCTGTATTAAACCTTAAATTTATTCATAGTTGTTTTGCCTTGTCTTTGAACATTGTGTCATTTTCTGAAACTGTATTTTCATAACTTATTTGTCTCTGAAAATAACAGTCAGCATAAACAAAGATACTGTTGGTAACACATTCTGTTTTTTGGTGTAGTTGTACATGTGTACGTATCTGAGATAAGATTCCTACAGTGAGCTGTATTTGTGCAGTTAGAATTGTGGTTTATGCCAAGGGCATAAAGTCAAGCCCAGCCATGACTGTTCATTACTTGACAGTGGTGCAGTCTTTTCAGGTTTTACTTGTAGTGACTTATACGTCCTACCCTTTAGGGTTTTTTTTTGCAGAATACATGCCTTAAAAACAGAATCATTTTCACTTTTTAGATTTTAATCTTAAAGCAATACAGATAATCATCTGCTTGTAATGGAATAAAACCTTAAAAATTCTGAAATCTGTCCTTGAAACAAGGCTTCAATGTTGTCTGTTAATTGGCCTTTTTGGGGTCCGTTTTAGCTTGGCAAGATGTTCTTCATTAGCGTCTAAGCAAACCTAGAAACTTAGGAAAACCAATTTAATGTTATCCTTCCCTGAGGACCAAAAGCAAGCTATTTTGCTGCTATATGGAATTAAATTGTATTGTTGGAATTATAGGTAGTGGATTAATTTCTGATTTTTTTCTCTAATCAGAAGCAGGACGTTTCAGAACAACTGTTAACTTGGATGTATATTCACTTTTTCTTAGCATAGAAAGAATGATGATTGTGAGAAAATTCTCATAAAAGGTAGGAAGAAATAGGTTCACTGGCAACCCCATTCCAGACGCTGGCCTTATTTACTTTCCTGAGATGTGGACAAGATGCTCTTGGAAGCCTTAAAAACATGTCCTTTCTGAAGCTGGATGGTTTTATGGAGAGCAGCAACCTGTGCCATCCTAGCGAGGACATCCAGAAGAATTTACATCTCAGAAAAAAAGCTAGAAAAATCGCGACCAGTTTTTAGAAAAATTGCAGGGATCAGTAATTCTTTCGTTCTTATTGTCCCTTAGTAAGGTGATTTTTCTTCTGTCCTTCAGTATATTTAAAGTAGTGCTGGTATTCATCAAGTGCACAGATACTCATTGCATCCAAAAAATAATATGCAAGAGGGATCTTACTGAACCTTGAATGTTTTTCCACACTTGCATATGCCAGTGATAGTGAGTTGCAGAAGTGTTGTAGTACAGAGGTCAGTGTCAATTCCGCTGAGGTGAGTGGTCACAGAGAACTTGGATCTTTTCAAGAAGTCTTAATATCTCTACCTGTTATCATTATTTATTTATTGTGCTCAGGACAAGACCTTCCTTAATTTAAGTAGAGAAGGTCTTGTAGAACCTGAAATACTCATAGTATAATGGTCACCAGCTAATCCTCAGATGTGTGTTATCCCTGGAACTCTTTTGATTTTGTGCACAGAAACTAAAGCTACAGTGGATGCCAGTAAGTTAGTTTAAGATAGAGAGAAGAAAAAATTATAGAGGGCAGAGCTTATGGTGACAGAATATGCAATATGCCTCAGACCATGTGTATTTGAATGTATTGTGTTCGTATTTGTGCTTGAAGAGGCACGTTCGTTTTAGATTGTAAGTCCACAAGGAGTGATAGTTGCTGCGGGTACAGGGAGAAGGATTGTAAAGTCTGAAGTGTTCAAGTTCTTGGAAAATTGTAAAAGAACCTTAGTTTCACAGTCTGAAAGCATCACAATAGCCAGGTGGAACATACTCTTCGCGGAGTTGCAGACATAGGATTTTATAGTCATCCCACAGGATTGATTCTTCCTCTTCCATAAAGCTTCTGTGAATGGAGCTGTAGTAGGAGATGTTAACTGAAAAATAAAGCAACTCAAGCCTTGTTTGTAGTGCTCATCTTGCTTACACATCAGGTAGATGATCCAATGGAACATTGGCTTCTAAACTAAAATGTATGTTAGCTAGCTCAGAAGGCAATTGTATTCAATTTCCTACAGTATCTACAAATATTATATTGACCACTTGTCATGCATTTCACAAAGCTGGATTTTTACAAGATACTTTTAAGCTTCAGGTGAAGCTTTTTGACTTTTTATACTTAACATGATGATACTAGAAGAGAAGACCTTCAGTAAAAGAGAACAAGGAGATTTCTAGTGTTTCAGCACAGATGTTTTTATCCTGAGATTTCAGGGGAACACCTCTCAAAGAGCTTACGTTGCTCATTTTTTGTAATACTGTTTTCAGTGATCATCAGGAAGACAACTGTACATTTTGTGACTCCTGTTTTGTTTTCTGTGCTAGCTGTTATGAGACTTGACTGCTGGGGGGCATTATGAATGTGCCAGTTTAAAAACAACTAAGTGAGGTTGCTGTGGTGTAGCACTGCACATACTAGTTCAAATTAAATAACTCTTTCATAAATTTGACTTCTCCGTAAGGCAAATGGAGTTAATTACGAACTTTTTAAATTCCAGTTGTAGGCAATAGTTAGCCTCAGAATTATGTTTCTGGCAGGTAGAGTAGGTGTACCATAGATTAGGAACTGGTAGAGCTTTTTGTGTTAAATATTTCAGGGACATCTAATCTTTCATGATCCTTTTAGAATATATTTCTCTACTTCACTTTTCTGTGAGCGTGCAAGTTGAATTTAGTGCTCATTGCGCTGGGATATGGGTAGTAGAAGGGTAAAAATAATAAAGAGGGATTGATTCTTGGAGAGTAACGGAATGACTTGCCCTCCTCGCCCCTGGTTTTGTTGCCGGTTTCACTTCTAATCATTCCCTGTCCACCCATGCTCCTGTGTTACCACACACTGGGAGATGAGTAGGCAGGTACCCAGGGTAGCTCCTGTCATCTCTTATGCGCTTGCTTTTATTTGGTCTACATTGCTTGGAGGTTCAGGAGGGAACCAAACATTCCTCTGACTATTTCTACCTTGAAGGCACACCAGCTAGCAGTTTCCTGCTTTTCCTACAGCATGATGCAGTTGTATGTACATTTCTACAGTTAGACCCATGTTTTGAATGTGAGAGTATTGATTCTGATGCATTATTCAATCTTACAGTGTTTGTCTAGTTAAATGCTAAACTTCTGTTTTCTCTTTTTCAAAACAGATACAATTGAAAAAGAGATAAGAAAAATCTTCAATATTCCAGGTGAAAAAGAGACCAGATTGTGGAACAAATACATGAGTAATACTTTTGAACCGTTGAATAAACCAGACAGTACCATACAAGATGCTGGTTTATACCAGGGACAGGTACTGTGGAATATCTTTTCTTCTTTTTATCTTTGTTTATTTTTTTGTTCATCAAAGTGTAGCTGTACAAAATGAATTTTCCATCTTTTTTTGAATGACATTTACCTGCTGTCCTAATAGATCCTATTTCCATAGTTAAAGATGAGTTTAACTTTATTAGTGAGTTATAAGTAAGTAAATGTAACATTGATGACTTGAATTTGGTAAAACCTGAAATAAACAATGTTCCTAGGATCTGGGATATGTTTCTATAGTGAAACTTAGCTTTTGGAAAAAAATAAAAGGTTTTCAAAGAATACGATGATAAAAGACTCAAATTCCAATGTCCAGATTTAAAAAAAAAAAAAAAAAAAAAAAATTTACAGGGCAANAAAAAAAAAATATTTCAGAGGCATAGGAGCTCAAAAACCTGCTTTTGCATGAGACCACATCATCGCTTAAAAATACCTTTGTGGGAAGCTTTTTCTTAGATAATTCTTCTAGCTTTACGGATGACTATAAGCCATACAAATATAAATGTGAACCAATTGAACAATTGCATCATTACAATAACTTTTAAGATTACATTGATACCTTAGTCTTCAAATAAAACTGGATTTTTTCAACANTGGGACATGGAAGCTTTTTCTTAGATAATTCTTCTAGCTTTACGGATGACTATAAGCCATACAAATATAAATGTGAACCAATTGAACAATTGCATCATTACAATAACTTTTAAGATTACATTGATACCTTAGTCTTCAAATAAAACTGGATTTTTTCAACAGTTGTAGGTCATGCTGTCATGCTGCAGATAAGAATGGGTAAATTTTGATGGCAGTAATTGTAGGCAAGATGGTATTAAAATATTTTCTTTTATCTGGAAATACTTGACTTTAGCTCACTTAATAACACTGTTTATGTTGTGCTCCAGTTTTCTTTTATGGTCTGGAAGATAAGCAAACAGTGCACCAAAATAACAGCTTGAACTGTTGTGCTCTTTAGCTTCATGCTGCACGCACTTAAACCCTCACACCATTAATTTTCACAATGCAGAGGTCCTGCTGTAAGAGCCTCCATGTCCCATAAAAGATTTGCATCAAAAGTACAACTTGCAAATTGCCTCTATCCCAGTGAAACATTAACTGTGAAGTGTGCATGGTCTAATGTAGCCATGAAAAGATCTGCAGGTGACATCTGTGCTTTCAGGGAAGCAAATACTGTTCAAGACAGTTTAACCATGGTTTCTGAAAATGCTAAATGTCATGGTAGGGCATGGCTGTTCGGGTCAGTTGTACTTGCTGACACACAAGGTTGCTGTTCTTGTCAAGCCTCCCAATTCAATGGTAGTTATTCTATTAGTCTATTTAATCTAATAGTTACTTTTTACCATGCAATTCTAAACTATGTATGTGAGTGGTGAGTGAATTAATGTTTTGAATTCAGCAGCTGATTTCTGAAGTAAGCCTTTAAGGATTCCATTGAGCTCTTACATCTGCATCTTCCTTTTATTTAGTAGTCTCTGAAAACCAATGAAAGGAAGTATTGGCAGAATCTGTTCTAGAGTGTTCAGGACCCAAGACAGCAAACCACTATTTTCCAGACAGAAAGTTGTTTGTGATAGAAAGCTGGTTTCCCATGGCATGTCTTAGTGTATTCAGACTGGAAATATGATTTCATCTTCAAGTGTCAGTATGATTTATGTGAGGATCTGAGGACAGGTGCATACGTGAATACGCACATTATATTATGTGTCTGTGTAGACACATAAAAGTATAGCATGGTAGTTAATTAGCATCCTGAAACATGACTGTACAATTACACAGAATTATTAGTACTTGAAGCTAAGAGATTCAGTTCAGATAGTGGAACCTAGTTGCCACTTCATATGATCTAGGCTATCCCAGCTGTCAATCCAGAAAGGCATGAGCTTTCTGTGGGTCCTGTGTCATATCTGCCAGCCTAGGGCAGATATCTCGAATACCCAAAGGCGTTTCAAATGGCACTTGCCTGTGTTTAGTACTGAGTGTTCTGTACTCCCATTTGTACCAACAGCAACTTGAATTAAATGAATTTCATTAGCCAACTGTCCTGTTGAAAAATTAATATTAGATGCATTGATGATTAGATTATTTTTCTGCAAGGTAGCTAGAAAATGTTTTCAGGTTTTTTGTTTTGTTTTGTTTTCCCTACCTACCTGTGTTGTGTGTGAGGCAAAATTCGTTCAGGAATACCCATTCCTTAACAGGCCTGTTGTACAGACATATGATTTCTATAGATTCTGTTCAGACAAGTCTTCTGATCTCTTTGAGAGGTAAGATCTTGCCACTTTACCCAAGGGTTGTTGAGTCCCAAAGTTGCACGGATCAAGGTGTGGCCAGAAAAGTGAATGAAGCATGAGGAAGGGTGCATTGTAATTGAAATATCAATTGAACCTCACAGAATAGCAGCTTAAATATCAGTCTTTTCTGTTTCTGTCTCACATCAGCAAATCCATGAAAAATATTGGAAAATACTTCTTTCATTTCAGTATTCTTATGTTTGTTTGTTTGTTTTTACGGTAGGTACTGGTGATAGAACAGAAGAATGAGGATGGAACATGGCCAAGAGGTTCTTCAACTCCTAAGTAAGTCATGATTTTGTCATGTTGTTCACTACAGCTTAACTGTTTTCCCATGTTATTTTGCTTTACAACACAGCTGTTTTTAAAAGTGGCATTCTGTTTTGAAAATCATCGTTTAGATGTGTTATCTTAAAAAATGCAGAACAGTGAATTTTTTGCAAGTGCTGCACATTGTAGAACATAACATAAAAATGGTGACTTCCAGCATATACATTGCATAAATCTGTTGATTTTGGCCAGTGGTATAGTTTGTCCTGTTAAAAAAAAATAAAAATCTGTAGTAGAACTTAGTTAACTTATTTTAGGTTTCTGTTTCAAGTGTATTAGGAGAACATAGATTTATGCATTTCATCAGTATTTTTCTTATATCTAAATGTTTTTGTGAATAGCTTGTGCTTTTATCCCCAGAGCATGTAATATTTACACATAAACATTATTTAAATTCTGGCATGCCTTGCTAGGATGTTGTTTTTGTTCTTTGTTGGGCTGTCATCAGTTTACAGAGTATGTTGTTGTTGTTGTTGTTTTTCTTTTTATGTTCTTCCCGCTGCTGTTACAAGCAGTGCCTACATATATAATGACAAGTGAACAAAAAGACTTGAGCATGTTTTTTTTCATTTAGTTGGATACTTTCTTTTAATATTTCCAGAATCTAAATCATGTTCTCTGAAATACACATGGATTTTGAAGAACAGTTGGAACTGCTAGAAAACTTGCATATCAGTCATACAAATAGTTAATGGTTTTTCCCCTTTGTTGGTGGGTTCTTGAGCATATCTTTCATTAAAAAGTTCTAAGTTCCTTTTATTCCTTTTGTTATTCTGAATTCATGTGATGAGATTTGCTGTTGTTTAAGACATCTTTTGTAGTATCTTTGCCTTTCATTTGAAAGAGATTCTTCATCTTTTTGACGTTTTATCTCCAACTTTTATTAGAAGCAATAGCTTATATTAAGTTGCTTAATGAAGTCTGAGCTGTTCAATTTAAGCTTAATACGAACAGTTTAATCTTGCTTAGCAAGTTATGACACAAAGAATTGAAAACATAGGGCAGCCAAAAGAATATTATGCCAAATACTTGAAGTTTAATCTCTGACCTCAGAAAGCATCTAGCTGGAATGTAAGTTCTGAGACAAATTTTAAATGTAGATTTTGAAGTTTAAAAGGATTAAGATAACTGAATGTCATTACTTCTTTTGAAACTTTTGGTAGGAAGACGTTTCTACCTTCCTGCCATATTTTTATTCCACAACTCAGTAAAGGCATAGAGAAACAGCATATAAATTAAAGTGTATCACCTGGAAAATGTTTGATCTGGGAACAAGTGACAATAGAAAGTTCTGATGTCAGAGAAGGCGTGTAAATAAACCAGATAATGAGGGTAAATAGTTTCAGGGTAAAGCAGAATCATTTTTTTGCAATTTGGCAGCCATCAGAAACATTGATTTAAATTTGGTATTCAGATGCATTGTAATAGTGGAAGGTTTGCAAAATTTAGTAGATTCACATAGAAGCTATAAGCAAGCAGTAATAGGGCCAGATTTTTGCATCTATTTGAGACCTCATGAAAAAATCTAATAAATGTTTAAAGGGGTAAAAAAAAAAAAAAAAAACACTTTTAGTGTTCTGTATGAGATAAACTAGGAGTGCTAGTGTTAGGGTACCACAGCTAACAGCATATCCCATACCTTCCTGCAGTCCCGTTGTTGGTTGCACACATTGCACTGATAGCTGAGAGCAGCTCTTTGCAGTGCCTCTTTTAGGAGAGTACAAAGTGTTTAAAAAAAAAAAAAAAATCTGAGGCCAGAGAATAAAGTGCCATATTTTAAAAGATCAAAACATAGGTGACTGGAAAGTATGAAAGATTTCTAATGCTTGAGCAGGCCGGGATTGTGTCAGAACATCAGCTAAGCTTTTCATAATCATGGAATGGTTGAGGTTGGNAAGTTTAAAAGGATTAATATAACTGAATGTCATTACTTCTTTTGAAACTTTTGGTAGGAAGACGTTTCTACCTTCCTGCCATATTTTTATTCCACAACTCAGTAAAGGCATAGAGAAACAGCATATAAATTAAAGTGTATCACCTGGAAAATGTTTGATCTGGGAACAAGTGACAATAGAAAGTTCTGATGTCAGAGAAGGCGTGTAAATAAACCAGATAATGAGGGTAAATANTGTTCTGTATGAGATAAACTAGGAGTGCTAGTGTTAGTGTACCACAGCTAACAGCATATCCCATACCTTCCTGCAGTCCCGTTGTTGGTTGCACACATTGCACTGATAGCTGAGAGCAGCTCTTTGCAGTGCCTCTTTTAGGAGAGTACAAAGTGTTTAAAAAAAAAAAAAAAATCTGAGGCCAGAGAATAAAGTGCCATATTTTAAAAGATCAAAACATAGGTGACTGGAAAGTATGAAAGATTTCTAATGCTTGAGCAGGCCGGGATTGTGTCAGAACATCAGCTAAGCTTTTCATAATCATGGAATGGTTGAGGTTGGAAGGCAAGTAGAGATTGTCTAGTCCAACTGCCTGCTCAAAGAAGGCTCACATAAAGCAGGCTACTTGGGAAAAGCATCCAGTAAGATTTTGAGCATCTGCAGAGATGGAAATTCCACAGCCTCCCTGGGCAACCTATTTCACTGTTCATTGACCCTAACTGTTAAAAAGGGAATTGCCTGTTCATCAGTTTTTGCTGTGTCCTTTCAACAGACACCACTGAGATCTCTGTACTTCTAGGTGTTTATACACGTGGTAAGATTACCCTGGAGCAGTTCCATCTGTCTGAGCCGCTCCTCGCAGGTTGTATGCTCCAGTCCCTTAATCATCTTTGTAGCCTTTCACTGGACTTGCTCCAGTATTTCCATGTCCCTCCTGTAGCAGGGAGCCCAGAACTGAGCACAGCTCTCTAGGTGTGTCTCATCAGAATGAAGTGCTGGGAGTAGGGTAAGGCTCACCTCCTTCAACCTACTGTCAACATTCTTCCTAATACAGCCCTGGGGGCTGTTAGCCTTCTTTGCCACAGTGGCACATTGCTGGCTCATGCTTGTTTTTTTTTGTTCACCAGGACCCTCTGCCAAGCTGCTTTCCAGCTGGTCAGCCCCCATTCTTCCCCCAGTGTGCACTGGTGCCAGGGGTTATTCCTGCCCAGGTGCATGACTTTGCATTTCATTTCATCAGCTTGATGAGGCTCCTGGCTGCCTGTGTGTAGGTCTCTCTGAACAGCAGCACAACCTATGTGGTGACAGTTGAAAATAAGAGGTAGTAAGATGTGTGCATTTTCCCTGCCTTGTTCTTGGTAGCAGAAGCATAACAGCAGTCTTTAAATAGATTAGTTCTTTTGTTAACTCTCCTACCTATTACAGGTGATGAACGAAGGCAGGGATTTTATGAGAAACATGTTAAAGGGTGTGATCATCTTTTCTACAGCAAGAGAAGAACTAATTTATGTTGAAAGGGGCAAAACCATGACCTCAGTTCAGTATAGAGTAGAACACCCTGGGGAAAAACAATGCCATTTTTCTCATAACTAATGAATTGATACAAGGGACATGCTCACTTATTAGCATACCAAAACTATTTTTTTTTTCTTCTAAAGAAACTTGGAGGAAATTATTTCAGTTTTGAGGTCCTTTGTGCAACTGAGAATTTCAGCTCCATGTCCAGGCTTGTCAGTGCTTAAGTTTGTTATGTGTACTGTTCTTCTAACTTCTGAATTTGCATCATTTAAGAAGTAATTGCACCATCTCCTGTAACATAAATAAGTAAATCCTCTTAATTCTACTGATATCTGCTATTGTCTCATTTTAATGCTGCCTTAAATTTTTTTGTCTGGAAGTATCTGAATGTGGTGTACTTTTTTTTTTTTAATTGTGTACAGGGCAGTCTTCTGAAGTCCTGGGTATAGCTGGAATTTTGGCCATCAGAGAGGTTCTATTTATATCAACTGTTTATATCAACTACTGGAATTTTTGTTGCTCAGGAAGCTTGGTTTCTGTCAAACTGTTTCTAGGGAGCTGAGAATGACTTCTCCTCAAATGTCTTTACTGTCATCTGCTCCCTAAATAGCTATTACTCAGCATTAATGGATAGTTCTCCAGAAATTTGTGTTGTACTAACTTTGCAAATCTGTATAATTCTGCAGGAGATTATTTCACAGGCAGTGGATGGGTGGGGGGAACTATATGAATGGTTTATTGTCATCAAGAGTACGTTTTAAACTAAGAAAACAAATCTACAACTGTAGTTCACATAGTGTAAGCAGCTTCATTAAAAATAAAATTATTTGTGTTTGGAGGGAAAACTATGCAACAATTAAAATTTTCATACAATCTGTGATCGCAAAACTTGAGAGAAGGATGATAAAGGAACTTCAAAACTTAAGTTCCATGCAGTATCAAATGAATAACCAGGACAACCTTTCTCTGTTAGTTTTGTGTTAAGAAGTTGTTACTTGTTTATGTGCAAATATAGATAAAAGCAGGTTAGAGAAATATACAAAGAGCCTATTAACTAGAAGGTTATTCTAATTTTAGAAAGTTTGTTGTTTTCTGAGAAAACCTAATAAAAATTAAATCTGTTAGATTCTCCAAAAATACTTCTTACATGGCAAAAAAAAAAAAAATCCAATCAAACTATTATATACAACTGCATATAATAAAAGTAATGGCTTTAGTTCTGACCTTCTCTTTTAGATGTGGAGTAAGTCATAGCTAGCTGCTCCTTTTGTGTGATTTACAGATGGTCTGCTGTTAGCTTTAGCAAATTTGTGTAAAAAATTTGAGTCTAGACAAACTTTTTCTTATTTATTTTTTTTACAATAATACTTGTCACATGGTAAGTCTTCTCATGAGAAATTATTTTGTTTTCAGTCTGTATGCGTTTTTATCTTGGAGAATCTCCTAAAGGCTCTTACTTGATTGTTTTTTGTTTCTGACTTGGATCTCTGTATGTATTCTACAAATGAAAAGAATAAAAGATACATAGCTATCCTTTTTGAAATAATTTATTGCTTGTGTATCTGAAGTTTTTAGGAAGCAAATATCCTGAATTCTTAAAAAGAAAAACCATGTGTATTGGAATGAAGTGTTTTAAACCAAGAGATTTAATTTTTTTTTTTTCTGAAGCAGTTGTGCCGTTCTGATGATTTTCCTGTGAGAAGGGTGATTGTGGAGAATAGAGCTGGCAACTGATGACTTGCTCTGATATCTTAAATTGTGAAAGCAAGAGTTGTCAGAGCTTGTCTGCTAGTCAAGAGCTATACTGCTGTTTGCTGATGAATAATAACTTGTCAGACTGTGATAACCATGTGTCTGAGCCCCTGTGGGTAAACATCAAACACTGGTAATGTACAACAGATATTTTTATGTTAACATAGTCATTAATATCAGTTAATGCAGGGTTGAGAAACTTGTAACAAATGCGTGGCCTGAACTCAGATTTCTTTTTTTTGGTTGCTTACTGTTAAAATACCAACCTTTCATACCCCCAAAGAAATATGAGTAACCAAATTAGTAGTTGGGGTTTTTTTTTGGTAAGAAGAGAGTAGTCGAAACTGAAGTAGGATAATAATATTATTAAAGCTAGCTTTAAGGTATTAAAATCTAGGTCAGGCTAATGATAACCACACCTTAACAGAATCAGAGACCTTGAGGATGGAAAGGCTTGTGAAGATGATTGCATTCAGTCCCTCTGCTCAAAGCATGGACAGCTAGAGCAAGTTACCCAGGACTGCGTCCAGTCAGTTTTGAATGCAGTTACTGCTAACAGCCAACGTGGGTTCACAAGGGGAAGTTGTGTTTAGCAAACTTAATCTCCTTTTATGACTAGGTCACCCATGTAGTTGGCCAGGGGAAGCCAGTTGCTGTAATCTTTTTGGATTTCAGCAATGCTTTTGATACTGTTTCTCACAGTATCCTTCTGGTCAAAATGTCCAGCATACAGCTAGACACAAAATATAATGTGATCGGTGAGCGTTAACTGACAGGTCGTGCTCAAAAGGTTATAGTAAATGCGGCTACATCAGGCTGGTGGACAGTCAGTTGCGGAGTTACACAGAGCTCCATTCTAGGGACAGCTGTCTCTAATGTTTTCATCAATGACTTGAGTACAGGACTTGAAGGTATACTAAGCAAGTTTGTGGATAACACTAGATAGGGAGGAGCTGTTAACTCCCTTGAGAGAAGAGAGGCCTTGCAGAGAGATCTTTACAAATTAGAGGCCTGGACAATCACCAGTCACATGAAGTTTAATGGAAGCAAGTGTCAGATTCTGCGCAAGGGACAGGGCAACCCTGTATACATACAGACTGAGGGATGAGGGCCTGGAGAGCAGCCCTGTGGAAAGGGGTCTGGAAGTTCTAATTGATGACAAGTTGAACATGAATCAATCAGTGTGCCCTGGCAGGCAGGAGGGTCAACCTGGGGTGCATCAGGCCCAGCACTGCCAGCCAGACGAGGGAAGGGATTGTCCTGTTGTGCTCTGGCTGGTGCAGCCTTACCTCAAGCACTGGGTGCATGTTTGGTTGGCATAATGTAAGAAGGACATAAAACTATAAGAGTTCAAAGGAGGGCTACAAAGGTGACAAAGGGACTGGAGGGCAAGGTATATGAGGAGCAGCTGAGGTCCCTTGGTTTGTTCAGCCCAGAGCAGAGGAGGCTGAGGGGAGGCCTCATGGCGGCCTGCAGCTTCCTCACAGGGGAGCAGAGGGGCAGGCGCTGATCTCTGCTCTCTGGGGACAGCGACAGGACCCGAGGGAACAGCGTGGGGCTGCATCAGGGGAGGGTTAGGCTGGGGGTTAGGAAAAGGTTCTGCACCAGGGGTGGTGGGCATGGAACAGGCTCCCCAGGGCAGTGGGCAGGGCCCCAAGCTGCCGCAGATCAAGGACCATTTGAACAACACTCTCAGACATAGGGTTTGGGTTTTGGGTGGTCCTGTGTGGGGTCAGACTCGATGATCCATGTGGGTACATCCCAACTCAGGATATTGTATGACTGAAATATCTTCATGCAGCCACAGTTGCTCTGGTCAACCAGTTCCAGTGTTAGACCACTCTCGCTATTTAAAAAAAATAAAAATAAAAAATGGTGGTTTATCACTTTTTATTTTTTGAGTATCATCTTATGTTCAGATAGAATTTTCTCTATTACACACTTTAAGAGCTGTTACCTATGTATTACTTTCTGAAGTTGAATTGAATTACGATAGCAATGTGTATTATGACTTTTGCTCAAGAGATGCCGTTAATCAAATGAATGCTGGCGTCACCATGCAACAGGCAGGACAATCATGATAGGCAGGATGGGCAAAGAAAACGGCAGAAGCATGGTTGTCATTTGCCGTGATCACAAGTGTCTGAAGACTGCCAATAACCGCTCTGAGTACATCTTGTCATTGCAGAAGTCAAATGTTACTTGTATTCATCTTTTGTTATTGGTATATGTTGAGTACTACAACTTTAATACAGTTTTTTACCTTTCTTAAAATGTGGATACATTTTTTGGCATCCTCTGTATACTGATGGCTTCTTGTCCTTTCAGTATGCACTACTAACCTGTGTAGTCTTCTTCGTTCTCTCCCACTGTGTATTTCAATACATTCATATGGTTCCTCTGGAGTCTTCTGTCCTCCAGGCTGAACAGTCCCAGTTCTGTCCTCCCATATCAGATGCTCCAGTCCCCTAATCATCTTTGTGGCCTTTCACTGGACTTGCTCCAGTATTTCCATGTCCCTCTTGTAGTGGGGAGCCCAGGAATGAACCCAGCTCTCTAGGTGTGTCTCATCAGGATGAAGTGCTGGGAATAGGGTGAGGCTCACCTCCCTCAGCCTACTATCAATATTCTTCCTAATACAGCCCTGGAAGCTGTTGGCCTTCTTTGCTAAGCTGCTTTTCAGCTGGTCAGCCCCCATTCTTCCCCCAGTATGTACTGGTGCCAGGGGTTATTCCTGCCCAGGTGCATGACTTTGCATTTCCTTTTATCAACTTGATGAGGCTCCTGTCTGCCCATTTTTCCAGCCTGTGGAGATCCTTCTGAATGGCAGCACGCACTGGTGTGTCAAAAATATAACAAGCCTTAGTGAAGCTGAGGTATCCATTGATCTTCTCTCATCTTATTGCAGAAGAGTATCAGGCTGGTACCATTTCCATTTCCTAAGTCCATGCTGACTACTCCTAGTCATCTTCTTGTCCTTTGTATGTTTGGAAGTGGTTTCCAGGATTAATTGTTCCATCATGTTCTGAGGTTTTGAGATAAGGCTGACCAACCTGTAGTTCATTGGATCTTCTATCTTGTCCTCTGGAAGATGAGTGCTGTTTGTTCTCTCGTGGTCTTCAGGAAACTCTCCTAATAGCTATGACCTTTCAAAGATGAGTGCCATTGCAGCAACATCAGTAGCTGATGAATCCTGTCAGGTCCCATCCTATGCATCTCCAGCGTGTTTAGATGTTCCCAAACCTGGTTATCCTCCACTGGGATAAGTCTTCCTTGCTTCAGATTTTGGTCTCAGAGGCCTAGGGTTCCTGAAAGGTGTTGAAGGATAAGACAAAGAAATAATGTGGTACCTCTGTTTTTCTGTGTCATTTGTCAGAAGGATCACTGCCCTGTTTAGCAGTGGCCTATGCTTTCCCTTGACTTACTTTGCTGTTTGTATACTTCTAGAATCTCTCTTGTTGTCCTTCATATCATTTGCCAAATTTAACACCAGCTAGGCGTGAGACATGTTTTCACGTCCCTTGTTTAAGTGTGTGTAGTTACATTGGTACGTCCTAGTGAGAAGAATATGATTAGTTAATATCTGCATTATAGTCTATAATATTTTATATCAATTATAAAGCAGTACTTAATCTTTTTACCTTATAATTGATTACCCTACTGCTCAGTCGGAGAGTGGAGAAACTAGGTGGCTATTTGTCCTGAGATAGAAGGTGCTTGTCCCTCTCTACTCAGCCCTTGTGAGGCCCTGCCTGCAGTGCTGCATCCAGGCCTGGGGCCTCCGCACAAGAAGGACGTGGAGCTGCTGGAGCAGATCCAAAGGAGGAACAAAAAGATGCTCAGAGGCTGGAGCACCTCTCCTATGAAGAAAGGTTGAGGGAGGTGAGCTTGTTCAGCCTGCAGAAACGAAGGGTCCGAGTAGACCGCATTGCGGCCTTCCAGTACCTTAAGAGGGCTTATAAAGAAGAGGGAGAGCGACTTTTTACATGGTCTGATAGTAATAGCACAAGGACGAATGGTTTAAACTAAAGGAGTGGAGATTTAGGTTGGATATTAGGAGGGAGTTTTTTTACTCAGAGGATGGTGAGGCAGTAGAGCAGGCTGCCCAGAGAAGTTGTGAATGTGCCATTGCTGGGGGTGTTGAAGGCCAGGTTGGACAGGGCCCTGGGCAACCTCATCTAGTGGGTGGCAACATGCCCATGGCAGAGAGAATGGAATTGGATGATCATAGGGTGTATTAGAAGGGATGTGGTTAGTAGGTCGAGAGAGGTTCTCCTCCCTCTCTACTCTGCCCTGGTGAGACTGCATCTGGAATATTGTGTCCAGTTCTGGGCCCCTCAGTTCAAGAAGGACAGGGAACTGCTGGAGAGGGTCCAGCGCAAGATGATTAAGGGAGTGGAGCATCTCCCTTATGAGTAAAGGCTGAGGGAGCTGGGTCTATTCAGCTTAGAGAAGAGGAAACTGAGGGGTGACCTAGTTAATGTTTATAAATACGTAAAGGGTGGGTGTCAGAAGGATGGAGCTAGGCTCTTCTCTGTAACATCTATTGACAGGACAAGGGGCAATGGGTGCGAGCTGGAACATAGGAGGTTCTGCTTAAATATGCGGAGAAATTTCTTCACAGAGAGGGTGACAGAGCACTGGAACAGGCTGCCCAGAGAGGCTGTGGAGTCTCCTTCTCTGGAGACATTCAAAACTCGCCTGGACACATTCCTGTGCGATCTGCTCTAGGTGTTCCTGCTTCGGCAGGGGGATTGGACTAGATGATCTTTCGAGGTCCCTTCCAATCTCTAACACTCTGTGATTCTGTGATCAGCATCAGTAGACCAAGGAAGGGCGACAGATGTAGTCTACCTGGACTTGTGCAAGATTTTTGACATGGTCACTCACCATATCCTTATCTCTAAACTGGATACATATGGATTTGATGGGTGGACTGTTTGCTGGATAAAGAACTGGCTGGATGGTCGCAGCCAAAGGGTTGTAGTCAATGGCTCTACGTCCAGGTGGAGGCCGGTCATGAGCAGTGTCCTCCAGGGGTTCTGTGTTGGGACTGGTGCTCTTCAACATCTTTATCAATGACTTAGACTGTGGGGTCGAGTGCACCCTCAGCAAGTTTGCTGATGACACCAAGCTGAGTGGTGCAG
>VXAV01010728.1:241737-252490 GCA_013399715.1 Alectura lathami
GCTTACCTGAAAAATTCATAGAATTTTCATGTTGGAAGACTTGCATTCTAAGCTGTAGAACATCAAAATATGTTGTCTTACTATAAACTGAAACTGATTTTTTTATAGCACAGTGGTCTGTGATTTATTTTTGTTGGCTTTTTATTTTTAATAGCACTTACTATTCCGTCAACATGATGCTTTAAACTATTGTGAAGCATTTTAGGTTTTAAAAGATGGATTCTGATAGCTGCGTGTCTTGGGTATTTTCCGTGATTTGCCCATTTTTAAAAAGTGTTTCTTTTCCGTGGTCGGTTATATGCATTGTTCTTTTGTTAGCTTTCTTTCAAGGTTTTTAATATCTCAGAATTTTTATCTAATTTACCATTTTCATATTTTTAAAGGTCCCCAGGTGCATCCAATTTTTCAACTTTACCAAAGATCTCTCCATCTCTATCAAATAATTATAACAACATGAACAACAGAAAGTAAGCAATATATCTTAAACACTTTAATTGAATCACCTTGGTGTGACATAAACAAATTCCCATGTTTCCTAGCTTAAGGGTTTTGATTTGTTTTGACAGTATTTGGATTATGAATTGTTGCTGATCACTGTTTTACAGTGTAGGTGTTTAAAGCCACGATAGCTGGAAATGAAACTCAGTTAAAGATGTTTGGTAACTCTTAGTCTTCAGATGCTAAGAACAGTGTTGAGCACTGTAAGAAAATATATAAAGACTTCATTTTTGGCATGATGAACTCTGAATACATTATTATACTGTCTGATTTTAAATGGGCAACAAGAAAGTATAAACTACTTTTCCTAATTTATTGATGCTAAGGTATTATAGTGGTATGTATGATAGCACACATGGATTTGAGACCACGACAGCTGATTTGTTTTAGCTATAATGGTTGTCATCATAGTGACTGTAGCTATTGATTAACTATCAGCAACGTAACATCTGTGTCTTAGTGCTAGGAGACTTGAGAGATCAGTTTGTGATTGATGTGCTTGAGTATTACGATGAGCAGAGGCTTAGCAAAAGAGACTTCTCACTTGTAAGGGTTTTCTCCTTTATATGGCAAATTATAAGTTTTGTAAAGATTGTGGTAAAACTCTGTAAGAAGATCTTTCATGTTCCAGTGGCCAACTTTGTGTGTAATCTTTTGATTTTTAACACAACTATAAAAAGTTGGTGAATATAGAAGAACATGGAATTATTTCAATTTAACAGATGCTAGGTTGAGCATCTTTGAAATATTTGAAGCCAGAAAGCACCCATCTGTAATGCAGACTGGGGGAAATTTAGAGAGCCTTATTCTTAACATTCATTCAAATTTAAAATATTTTTCCAAACATGCATTTTGTGATCAAACGTGAAGATGTTAACTATTTAAAAAGTGATATAAATATTAAATATCTTATACAATATCTTCCAGTTAAATACTGCATTTATCAGAAGTGATTTTTCGTAAGGGGTGAAGTGTCACTTGTGCTTCTACCAATTGTGAGTAGCCCCAACTCTCACTGTTAAACAGTTGAAATCCATGTGTTTAACTGCAGTCTATTGTACTCTGTGTGTGAATGTTTAGTAAATGATAAGTAGTTTGTATCTATTGTTGTATGAAAAAATTACTGGACTAGAGCTGAGCCTCTAGCTGAGAATTAATCTCTCCTTCCCCCATTACTTGTGCAAAAGACAGCTGTAATGCCGAAGGCAAAGCTTGGCAGTCACTATTTCTTAGTGAGTCCCTACTTTAAAGTCTCAGTGAGTTGTTTTTTTTTTTTTTTTTTTCCTTTCTTTAATGCTAGCATCTCTCTAGTGATGTGGTTCTTATTTTTAAGAAGCACTGTTGAAACCTGTCGCCACCTCTTGCAGCTTTTGAAGACAGTTTCCTCACTTGCTGTAGCTGATTTTATTTTTAATATATGATTTCTTTTGAAGCCAAAAGGGAAGCTTTTAGAACTTAAGATAAAATTCTGGAGTGGTTTTTGGGGTTGGGATTTTGTGGGGGGTTTGTTTGTTTGCTTTTGTTTTGAATTTGAGGACTGACAACATAAATAGCGGTTTAAAGGAAGTGGTATAAAATTGAGATTTGAGAAGGAATTGGTCATTTGAAGTGCCTTAAGTATAACTTCAACATTTGTAAATCAGAAATTAGGTATATGTTCTCTATAGTGTTATGAAACACCAGCCATTTTTCTGTTGTGACCCAGAACACAGTAGATCTTAGATGTTATATAAAGCAGATATTCATTCAGTGGAGAAGTATGTCTTTTTCCTTATAATGCAATAATCCAATTATGTGAATTTAAAAATATATATATATCATAAATTTACAGTTTGATAAAGCATGTTATACAGTAAAATCTGTGGCAGCACCTTTGTCTGAGGACATATTCAAGATGAACTGGGTCAATAATAGAGATGTGGTATCCATTAATAATACATTGTGTACTTCAAAGTGTGTGCTGTTGCATTAAGACTCTTTGGCTTCTAAAGGTAAATGTATTTAATAATATAATTCTGGGTAGAGATCCATTTCCTCATATTTCCTGCTCTTCTCCCAAATATCTCCTTGTCTAAGAAAGCATTTATTTTCCATTAATTTATGCTGTCTTCTTTTCATTGCTTTCTTAATTAACTATTTATGTCAACTTAGCCCAAGATTTACTTTCCTGTTTCTGCCTCATTGTCTCTCACATTGTCTTTAGTACAATAAGGAAATTACACATGTGGCTCTGCAGGATCCATTGACACCTCCATATGAACATGACACACTGTGACTGAGGAAATACCAACATTTGTTTTGATGATAATTTTAGCTGACAAAGCTGATTTGTGAGGCAGAAAAAGCAAATAACGGATTATGTGTAGCAACAGTTATAAATGGTAGTAGTTTGCAAGCCTGTTACTGCATTTGTTATAGTGTGGGCATAGAGTTTTAACAGCATTGTAATCTGAAATTATTAAAGTTTCCTGTATGGTATACATGTATTTAATGTTAAATATAGCATCAAGTTCAGGAAAAAAAAAAAAAAAAGATTTTCATCATAGTATCACAGAACGGTTTGGGTTGGAAGAGATCTTAAAGATCACCTAGTTCCAACCCCCCTGCCATGGGCAGGGTCACCTCCCACTGGATCAGGCTGCCCAAAGCCCCACCCAGCCTGGCCTTGAACACTTCCAGGGAGGGGGCATCCACAGCTTCTCTGGGCAGCCTGTGCCAGTGCCTCACCGCCGTCATAGTGAAGAATCTCTTCCTACTGTCCAATCCAAATCTACCCTCTTTTACTCTGAAGCCATTACTCTTAGTCCTATCACTACACTCCATGCCATTCATTAATGGCTGTTATTAACTCAATATTTTTTTTTGTCCAGTCTTAAAGGAATGAAAAGAAGAGGCAGAATGTAGTTCAAACGAAAATAACTCTTCTAGAAAAAAAATGAGCTTTGCAGACTGGTAACAATATAAAGAGAGATCTCCTGCACATAGTAGGCACTTGATGCTTTTTGATGGAATATCACTGAAACCTGAAAGCTTCTGCATAAATGTGGTATTTAACTCAGAAAGAAAAGGGATTTACTGGGTTCCTGGTACCCTCTGAAGTCCAGTGATGGCCATTATGATTGTCAGACTAAATAATAAATCAAATAGTGTAGTTATTTCTCTAGTTGAAGGACTTTTTGTTCCTCATGGAACAAATAGACCCAACTCATGGGATGACTATGGTAACCATATTCTCTAAAACCCTGAAATGTTCTTGTGTAGGCTACTGCAGAAGATGTGGCTTTCTCTTGAATTACTATCTTGAGAAATTTCTCTTCTGTTACCCAGGTGAAAAGCATACTTCTATGAGGAAAGCAGTAGGAAGCAAGCAGGGGTTGAGCCCACTGCGTACCCTGTACGCATGCAACCCATGAGAGGCGCGTTTCTTTTGCGCCGGTGACTGCATTGTGCTTTTTCTTCCTGGGTCAACTGAGGCTGCCAGCCTATGGGACTTAGTGTTGATTGCAGCCGCTGGGCTGCAGTTGGAAAGGGAGGTGGAAGGTAATTTTCCCTGGATGGACCCAGGTCTAATGATGGGAAAGAGCTGATCACAGAAGTAAGCTTGAAGGGCATAGGGGGCCCTGGAGTTCTGAAAATACCTTCTGCGAACTAGAGTGAAGGATAGAAGCTAATCTTGATTTAGCAGGCAGAACCTGCTTTACAGGGATTCTTGCTTGGAGAGTGGTCGGGAAACACAATGCCATTTAGCCAGTTTGGGGGCAAGCCAGAGAGCAGAGAAAATACCTAGGTGTGGAAAAGGGAACGATGGATAAGGAAAGTCAACTGTGCTCAGATGTAGGAGTTTGAGAACAGTGGCTAAAAAGGATGGTGGAGCTGGAAACTATACAGATATCTGAGGCCATCAAAATATGCAGAAAATTTCTTACCCTTCTATTTGAAATTTTCAATAAATCCTGTTCTTAAAACAACAAAACAACATGGATAAAAACAACATTTTTACCTATGAAAAGAGAGTACTTCTGCACCGTGGGGATGGCTGGAATTCAGTTGGATATAAAGAGTGTTACACCGTTAAAAGGATTGGCCACTGGTGCATCCTCAGACTTTTAAAATCATGAACCTCAATTATTTACCAGATTTGAATATTTGCACTGCATATGTTCCTTGTCATTCTTAACAGTTGCCTTTCACATTTTTGTTCAAATTTCTTCTAATGTGAATTGTGCTCAGTGACTGCAGAAATCCTCTTGAAGTTTAGGCAAGGCTATCATACAGATTTAATAATGGTCAGTGCCTGAAACTATTTAAAGATTTTAACCTTTCTGTTTGGTTGCCATTTTATTTGATGTGATTTTTTTTTTTTTAAACATCTGTAATATTGTAGAGCATCATCTTACACAATTCTTCTGCTTTTCTAGTGTTCTCTAGATACGCTTACTTCACTGTTTTGGCTGTTCTTCTGTATTTAGTATTTTACATGGTTTCATCTGGTAACAAATTGCTCGAAGTCTTACCATTTTACCTATTTCAGCCCTCTCCAGTTTCTCCCAATAGATGCATCACAGAGATTGATAATGAGGTTGTTAGAAGGCATTTTGCGCATTCTTTTGCCTCTCAAGGCTTTCCTGCATTTGCATGCTGGATTGTGCTGTCCTGGCAGGGAAGCTATAAATAGAATGTCTGATGCAGTGAGGCAGCTATGCCACAGTGGCCTTGGAAATCTCAGCTCTCACCTGTAACTCTGCGTTCCCGTTCCCACTGTCCTCACTCTTGCGGTAGCAGGATGCAAAAGGGATATAAATGATTGATTGCTGCTGGTGGTGTCTAAAGTCTGAGTGTGTTAAATTTGATGGAGCAATGAAGAAAAGTGTAAGCTGTGAAGGTGCTCCAGTCAAAAAGGGGTAGGGACATAATAATTGCAGTTATTGCAGTGCATTGGATTTTGGTTGTTTTCAGAGGTGACTTTTAAACCAAATTTAATGTTATTACCAAAGTTAAACTATTTTTTTTTTTTAGTCTTTTTCACAGAAGTTGCTTTAAAATTTTTAATCATGTATGCTTATAAATGTTATATACACATAACATGTATATATGGAAGGACTACAGAGTACATGTTTACATTTTGAAAGATGGTGTTGTTTGTTTTTTTTACAGTGTGAAAAATTCAAACTATTGTCTCCCATCATATACTGCTTATAAGAATTATGATTATTCAGAGCCAGGAAGACACAATGAACAGCCAGGCCTGTGTGGCCTCAGTAATTTGGGGAATACATGTTTCATGAATTCAGCAATTCAGGTATGTACTTGAGAATAAAATTAGCTTGTCTTATTATTTGGAAACTAATATTTTATCTTGCCATGTTTGGAAACATTGAGACTCCAGTAAGGAGCATGATGGGATTAATACTGAGAAATAATATCTGTATTGGTATACTGGGAAAACTGATGCACAAAGCTGCATTCATTGTTTCCACTGTATCTTGCACCGGGGAAAGCGATCGATGTTCGGGGTTGGACTAGCATTCTGAGCGAATGAAACCTTACATGGGATTAGTTGATTGTGTAAAGATTGCTATGCAGGCGTGTCACAAAAAATACCTTTTCATTTCGAGATATGCTTGGGTACGGATTGTAGTGCTGAAGTGTCAAAAAGTAGATCACCAGTGTATCACTGAGTCTTTATTTCTAACCAATTGCCATATGCTTTTAGTGCACAGATTAACATACAAGGAACCATTGAACATATTTCCCCATGACCCTTTGAACAGCTGTTACTTCATAGATGAGATGTTTTACAGGAATATAAGACTTATAGGTTTTGCTGTGATTACAGTAGAAATACTAGTGTGGCTGTACTCTTACCAAGACAAAATAACATGCAGTCATTTTACTTCTAAGTGGAAGCTGCAGTGGAATAATGATAGAATCACAGAATGGTTTGGGTTGGAAGGGACTCTGAAGATCTCTGATTCCAACTCTCTGCTGTGGGCAGGGACACTTCCACATTGCCCAAAGCCCCATCCATCCCTTGAACACTCAAGGGATGTAGCATCCTCAGCTTCTCTGGGCAACCTGTTCCAGTGCCCCCACACCCTCGTAGTGAAGAATTTCTTCCTTATATCTAATCTGAACCTACCCTTTTTTAGTTTAAAGGCGTTACCCCTTGTCCTATCACTACACTCCCTGATAAAGAGTCCCTCCTTGTGTTTCCTGTAGGCACTTCTTAAATACTGGAAGGGCTGCTATGAGGTCTCCCTGGAGCCTTTTCTTTTCTGAATTAAATTCATGAATGATTGGGAGGGCACAATGTTTGTTTTTGTTTAATTCTGGAAGTCATGTTTTTGTCTTCAAAGCAGTCATATGTCAAAAAACTTTAAAGTGTACCTAAGTTCTTTTTCACATTTTTTTCTACTAAGTATAAAAATACTGGATCCAACTTACCAGGTATACTTCAGATTTAATGTCCTCCTTGGTAATCACACGGGTTTCTGACTTACTGAATTCCTTCTTTAGCCTCTTCAGGAAAGAAATAGAATCAGATACATTTGTAAGCTAAGTTTAGGTTTTTGATATTTGTTCAAAAGAAAAAATGTTCAAGAGATGCATAGTTTTCTGAACCTTCTTTGTATATAGAATCAAAGAATAATTTGGGTTAGAAGGGACCTTAGAGTGATCATAGGTCCAGCTTTCTGCATGTATCCATTGGCGGTTGTCCTGTCACTGTGCACTTCTGAATCTGGCTTCCCATTCTCTGTAGCTTCCCATTAGGTAGCCGCAGACAGCATTGAGCTTTTTGCTTTATCTTGTCTTTCTCAGGTTGAACAAGTGCTCACAGCTCTCAGCCTCTCCTTGTATGTAGTTTTGCAGTCCCCCAGCCATCTCGGTGGCTGTCCACACTTCATTGCATTGGGAAGCTCTAAACAGGACAGTACTCCAGCAACAGTCTCACAAGTGCCAAATAAAGGGGAAGATTTGCTTGCCTCTGGCTACTGTTGCTAATACAATCCAGCAATTACCCACCTTTGCCACAGGGACGCATTGCTGGTTCATCCATATTTCAACAGAAAAGGACCAGTGGATCATACTGTTTTCTGTTCAGTTAGCCACAAGTCTGTAGTGGTATGCATGGTTATTTAAGGCTTCCATAAAGTTCAATGCATTTATGTTTCAAAAAAAAAAATGTGTTCTTGAGAGTAGTTGAAGAGTAGTTGAACAATGCAGAAAGTAACAAATGTGTTTTTTAGTGTGCTGCGAAAAAGGTGGCTAAACTGAGAGTGGGAGGTACACATTTTGCATCATCAGTTCTGAATGAACTTCTTTGGTGTTCTACAATGCTTCTACAGTGAAATAACCAGTCTGGTAGATGAGGGGACAGCAGTGAATATTGTCGTCTTGGACTTCAGTAAGTCCTTTCACAGGTTCCCCATAAGATCCTTATGGATATATGGGCTGAATGGGCAGTAAGGTGGGTCAAAACTGTCTGAACAGCGGAGTCCAGAGTGTAGTGGTTGGTGGCACAAAGTCTAGTTGAAGGCCAGTAACGAGGGGGTCAGTGCTGCGTCCAGTTCTGTTTAACATCTTCATTAATGATCTTAGTGATGGGGCAGTGTGCACCCTCAGCAAGTTTGCAGATGTGACAGAACTTGGGGAGCAGCGAATACGCCAGTGGGTCATGCTGCCATCCAGGCGGTCCTCCTAGGACTGGAGAAATGGTCTGACAAGAATCTCATGAAGTTCAACAAGTGCAGGTTCCGCCTGGAAAACCCCAGGCATCAGTACTTGCTGGAGGCCACCGAGCTGGAAGGCAGATTTACAGAGAAGGACCTAGGGGTCCTGGTAGACAGCAAGTTGAACATGAATCAGCAATGTGCGCTTGCTGCTAAGAAGACTAAGGATATTTTTGGCTGCATTAGGTAAAGTAGGAGCAGGTGGAAGGATGTGATCCTTCCCCTCTACCCAGTGCCGATGAGGCTGCACCTGGAGTGCTGTGTCCAGTTCTGGGCCCCCCAGTACAAGAGAGACATGGACATACCAGAGAGAGTCCAGCAAATGGCCACAAAGATGATCAAGGGCCTGGAACACCTATGGGGAGAGGTTGATAGAGCTGGGACTGTTCAGCCTGGAGGGGAGAAGGTTCAGGGGTGTCTGATCAGTGTCTATTGATACCTGAAGGGAGGATACAAAGAAGTCAGAGCCATGCTCCTTTCCAGTGGTGCTCAATGACAGGACAAGAGGCAGTGAGCACAAACTGGAACACCGGAGGTTCCATCTAAAAATCAGGAAGCACTGCCTTACAGTGCAGGTAGCTGAGCACTGACATTGAGTGTCCAAAGAGGTTGTAGTCTCCCTCCTCAGAGGTCTTCAGAAGCTGCCTGGACATGGGCCTGGGCAGCCTGCCCTGGGTGGCCTTGTTTGAGCAGGGTTAGACCAGATGGACCCAGAGGTCCCTTTCTACCTCAGTCATTATGTAATTCTGTGAATTATATATGCAACCTCTCGTGATTACTGAATTGCATCATTATACTGCTGTAAAGAAAAAAGTGGTATATTTTTGTGTCTTGTGAGTGAGCCAAAGTCAATTGTAAAGATCAGAAGAATTATTCTTAGTGCATAGCAAAACACTTTTTTAATAAAACTACTTTTTCATCAGGCTAGAGTGATTAAAAACAGGGATAATTTTTACTACTGATTCAAAACTTTGTTAAACAGGTGAGCCTGAATTTGCATATATGTAGATTTAAAAACTTTCAGGTGAAAATGATTAGCCTTTAGGTATCTTATTTCACTTTGTATCAGTATCCCACTGTGTTAACAGGATTTTGGAAATAAATTCTGAGGTTTACATTCTAAACCAAGTCAGTTTTGGCTTTGTTGCTTTTCAAATATATATATAAGGAACTGAATGTTTTAGAAGCTATAGTGCAAGTAAATAAATAAAAATTTCACTGATTCAGAAGACAGTGCTCTGTGTAACAAAACTAACAGGACCAGTAGCGTTCTTTGAGCATTGCAGCTTTTAGTTTGGCATGCTACCATTTGTTTGTCCTTGGCAGTATTTTTTTTTTTTAAATGCTTTACTTGGCAGCTGTCTTTGCAAGAAAGTGTGGAGTATCTTTCAATTCCATCTACTGTATCTCTCCAGGACAGGACTTTGCAGACTTTGTTATCCAAGAAATCCATGAAAATGGTTTTTATTTAGAGTATGATGTTGTTCTTAACATTCTGAAGTCTCATACACTGCAAGGTTTGCTGTCTTTTTCCTCTCACCATTTTTTTCCAAACAGGGTTGTTTATCGGGATAAATCTCTACTCTTTAAACAGAAGACTTTGCTGTAGAGTTTTAAGTGCTGAAATAATTTCCAGTGTCATTCGTGTATGTTCTGTTTCAAAAGCTCTGCCTTGATCCCTTCCATTCAGTCAGTGCTGAGTATAGTCCATGTATTTTCCTTGAACAGAAGCAGAGATCAGTTTATCCACTTATCTGCTGATTCCCATTTTTCTCTGATCTTTGTCCTGCGGCCAGCAGTGAGATCCTTTAGTGTTTCCAAATGAGCCATTTCTGCTCCAGAAACCACTTCATTCCTCAGACAGCTTCTCCTTGCTGTAGTGTCATGTTACAGAAAAGATTATTTGGGTCAGAGCTGTTACCAGTGTCCAAAGTCTGACAAACTTGTCTCAAGGATTTTGCACCTTAAATATGCTAGGTAGATAATCGTGGCAGTTTCTTAGCTTTTTATAAGTTCGTTATAGTTTTTCAACCTGTAAGTAAGGTTGGACTTGCCCCTTCGGTGTTCTCTGTGATTACTGTCAAGAGGCCTTTGCTTTTCCAGGTAGGGTCTTTCAGTGTTACGAAACCCAAGACAAGTATGATGGTAGGAGAGAGAATGAAGAGGTGGATAAGATCTTCTGTGTTACCACAGTTTCAGGCTGAATAAGAGTGAGGCCAAGAAGGCAGAGATACCATTGTGTTTCTCCCACGTGCTTTTATCTTACCATCACCTTATTAAAGAAGCACTAATTCAAGTACTGTTCCATATTTTGGTTGTGTTGGAACTTGTGGGTTTTTCAAATTCTTTTGAAGGCATATTCCATGTTTTAAACTTTAATTTACTTCAGTGCTAATATCTAAGGCTTAATTTTATTACTAAAGCCTAAATGTCTGCTCTTGCAGATCTGAGTATTAAATAAAACAAAAGACAGAAAGGAGCATGTGGACTTCATGAAAACATTTTATTATGAATGCTTGAACCCA
>VXAV01010728.1:264955-280423 GCA_013399715.1 Alectura lathami
ATCGAAGAACCCATATGAAGTGAGATTTCAAGGATAATTGTGGGTTATTTTATGCTTCTAGTTGTGGATAGTGTGAAAAGAGAAGGCATAGGAGCTACTGCACACTGACAACTTATTTTGTCTTACTTGTCTCTATTTTTGTACATTGTAGATCTCCTTGAAAACAGAGAGAAAAATGAAGAAGTGATTGGGAGTTTTTATTTCAGCTATCCTTTCTCCATACACATTCTCTTTAGAAGGGGGAATATTATTGGTTGTGTTGTTTTAAAAATTGAAGAAGTGTGTATGACTAATAGTCTTAACAGGTTTTTAGTAGGTAAAAGTCAAGTGTTTGACACTAACAAGCTGTAGCAACTGTTTGCAATAAATCTGAGAAGGTCCAAACATTGCTCTTTTTTTTTTTAATCCTAGATACTGCTTTTGCAAAAAATAAAGATGATGGAAAATGGTACTACTTTGATGACAGTAGTGTGTCAACTGCATGTGAGGACCAAATAGTGGCAAGTACCCTTTGCTTTTCTAAAATTGGGACTGTTGATGCTACTGAAATGAAGAGCAAGTCATGAACCTGGCAGCAAATCTGTAGGCAGTAGTTTGTCTCATTTGAAAGGATGGTACAAACCAAAGGTGGTTTGCCCCAACGTGCCAGAATAACTTCTGTCAAAGCTTTGGATCTCCATCTGATCTTGCTCTACGGCCTTGTAACTGATTTTAAATGTTTTGCCAGGAGTCTCATCATCATATTCCATTCTTTTACAGTCCAAGGCAGCGTATGTGCTCTTCTACCAGAGGCAGGACACAATCAGTGGAACTGGCTTTTTTCCTCTTGACCGGGAAACTAAACAAGGTGCTTCAGCTGCCACAGGCATCCCGCTAGAAAGTGATGAAGACAGCAATGAAAATGATAATGATCTAGAAAATGAAAATTGTATGCACACTAACTAATGGAAGAACTAGAAGCCATAAAAGAGACTTTCTTACAGGGGATACCTATTGAAAGAGTGAAATTGCCCACCAAATTAAAAATAAAAATCTGAGATGGGGAATTTCAGATAACAGAATGTAAATCCTTATTACATTTTAACATGTGCAGTACTTGAAGTGAAACAATAAAATCCTTAACAGAAATTGTCTCTAATGCATTTACAGTCTTGTATTCACAAGCTATATATAGGAAATCACAAATAAACCCCTTTTAAGTTTTCTGCTGCTGTTCTGATGGATTATGTTTTCTTTTGTTTTGGATGTGAGTTAATAACAAAAATGTTAAATCTGTGGACTTCTGACATTTATTTACTTAGTACTGCAAGAATACTACTGCCAAGTCTAGTTTCTGGATGAATATATTCACGTCCCTTAGGCTGTCACACAGACTGCAAGTAAAAATGTCATAAATACATAAGCAGTAGTTCAGAAACATCAAATTTTTGTTTCTCCCTAAAAATTAATATTTTTTTTAATTTGATCATGATAGAAGAAATAGCTTGAAAAGGTGTTTTAACCTTTTGTGACATAGTTGAGCATCCAGAATATTATGTTCACCTTGCTGCTGCTGTGGAACAGGTTCTGGATGTCATGCTGCATTAACAAAAAGTTTTTCAATTAAATGTAAGTATCCTTTGTTGCTTGTTGGAATCTACTCTGCAGACGTAATTCCTGTTATCTTGCTTATAAGACATGCATAATTTTAATCTGATGTCAGTCCAAAATTTAAAATTGTGCTGTAAGTTTTCTCTCCCCAGTCTTCGTAGTTTGACAGCTTGCAAACTACTCTGTAATAGGGTCGGAGTTACAAGTATTCTGTATCCATAGTAATGACTGTGTATCGGGCTTAGATGAGAATTTCTCAGTGTAACCTGCCTTTAAATTGCTAATGAACAAATTGGGTTTAAAGGTAGGCCTGCTAATTTTCTGTGTGTGTTCCTGATGGAATTCACCATAGCCTTACAGCATATCTTAAAAGGTAACTCGTTGTAAGAGAATGGGCAGTTGCATGTTCAAGTCAGAACCTGTACAGTATATAAGGCATAAAAACTTTGGATTGGATTTTAGTTAACTGTGTTCAGGGGTCCAGGATGCCAAAATAAGTGTGACAATTTGAAACATTTTTTAATTTGCTGCTTTCCCTTTGATCTAGTTGGAAGAATGTATTGTTGATTTGTATACAATACTGCCTTTGAGAGGAACCCTTGATTGCAGGGGCACACTTCACATATCTACTACCTGAAGAACTGCTTGGTGTCCCGCTGTTTAAACAGATAATTAAAAATAAAAGTAAAAGCAAAAAGTATGATGTTCTTCACTTGAACTAATCAAATACAATAGGTTATAAATTGTGTATTGTAAATAAAAGTTCACTCTGTGAGTGCACATTTTGGTAAATTATTTATTTATGTTAGCATTAAAAAGTTTAAAAAGTTGCATTTGACCAGGATATAAATGAGGTATGTTGGACATGGCTTTGCTTTATACCTTGGTATTAAAACTGGTGTTTCATCCTGGTATTTTAAAGCTGCTTTGAGGTTTTTTGTTTTTTTTTTTTTTTAAATGTAAACTAACCTCCTGCATGACAGAGGTTAAAATTTTGTCTGCACTTGAGTTCACTTGAGTTTACATTTGAAATGCGCATGTTTATTTATACAGATTTCAATAAAGCTATTCAAGGCCTTATTCAGTCTTTCAGTTTCTTACAAATTCTTTTACCGCAGCCTTTGTGTAGTGAGTGGTCTTTGTCGAATCAGTAGATTTATAGTATCATAGTTAAAAAATGGCTATGTAATTACCAGCATGGACAAAGATGAATAGTATTTCAAGAAGATATGTGCAAGACATTCGCAAGACATTCTCTTCTATCATTGTCTGAGATGGTTTGAGGGATGAGGCGATGTATTTAAGATGAGACAAACTGACATGATGGGGTAAGAATAATACAAGCTTTTTGCTTGAAACTTCATATGTAAGCGTGGAAGAGAGCACCTCAATGCAAAGCTAAGTACAAAATGGAAAACAGCTTGTGAGCTTAACTTGAACACTTGAGAGAACACTTGAGAGAAGATCTGTGGAGTAGAGGAAGTAATCCTACAGAAGGAACGACCTCTCTGAATATAACACACAAATTTACTTCCCTGTTAGCAGGGCCCCATCTATTCATACTCCCATTGGTTCTCCTGTATCGTGTTGGTCTGTACCTTGCTTGGAAGACTTTGTATTTTCTTTTTAGAGAGATTTTAACTTGGATGAAAATTTCCTAAAAGCCCCACTGCTAGTCGTATGGGCCAAATAAATAGGGCTGGACTGCCTGAGCACCACACGTCACAGAACCACAGAATGGTCTGGGTTGGGAGGGAAATTAAAGGCCACCCAGTTCCAACCACATGCCATGGGCAGGGACACCTCCCACTAGCCCAGGTTGCCCAGGGCCCACCCAGCCTGGCCTTGAACACCTCCAGGGAGGGGCCATCTCTGGGCAGCCTGTGCCAGTGCCTCTCCACGCTCAGCATGAAAGGTTTCTCACGTTCTATTTAAATATACCCTCTTTCTGTTTAAAACCATTGCCTCATGTCCTGTCACTACAGGCCCCAATGAAAGTCTTTCTCCAACTTTCTTACATTGACTGGTCACGGTGAGGTCTCCCCACAGCCTTCTCTTCTCCAAGCTGAACAATCTCAGCTCCTTCAGCCTTTCTTCATAGCAGAGATGTTCCAGCCTCTGAGCATCTTTGTGGCCTCTGAACCCACTCCAGCAGCTCCACGTCTTGTGCTGGGGGCCCCGGGCCTGGATGCAGCACTGCAGGTGTGGCCTTACGAGGGCAGAGTAGAGGAGGACAATCCCCTCCCTCAAGCAAAACCAGCAGAATTCCTTTGCAAGGGTTTCTTATTGTTGATTGGTTGAGGTTTTTTTGGTGACTTTCTTCTTTGCACGGTGTTATCTGCTCCAAAAATTCTAGAGCCTGTTCTCAGCAGGCATTCTCCAGAATGCAACTTTCATAATGGAGAGATGAAGCAGAAATAACTTGCCCCAGTTAACTTTTGGAAGTTCTCAGAAAGTGTCGATTGGGGAAAAAAAAATTACATATATAATTTAGTTTTCATGAGATGGAGCTTTTTATTATTTTTAATTTGATTTCCGAGTCATTGAGTTTGTAAGCTTCCAAACCAGATATAAAAATCAATGACTTTTCCATATGAATGTCTCCAAGGCTTCTGGGAATTTAGCCAAATTGTTAGTTTGGTGAAATTATTATATATTCCCGCATAAGAGATGATAATTCATTCAGTGTGGACATGCTTAAAACTACAGAAAGCAAATTATTCTTTATAATGTCTATTAGAAGTTACTGGGACTCATCTAGTCTTTTAAATAGACAACCAAGTGGTTCCTGCCATTTCTTTATGGATCATTTCTGGCAAGAAATCCACAGTATGCCTTCATTTTTTTGAGTTACAGTGACAGCAAGCTTTTTGATGATTATAGGTATCAGCATAAAACCAAAACTGGCAAGGTACAGTAAAACTTGTCAGTGTCAGGGAAACAAAACTGAGTAGGAGGTGGAAGGCAGCGTGCAGTTCCCAGCTCCGCGGGTTCTGACAGCGGTGCTGCCTGGGGGCAAGGAGAGCTGGGGAGCTGTGCCCGTGACCTCTTGTTTCAGCCAGCTTCCACCAGCTCTTGGTGCTTTGGTACCATTCAGATCCTTGATCTCTTTTGTCATCCGTTTGAATTAAAGTCTTGCCGGTCTTCCTGGCACACTGAGGTGATGTTTGCAACTCACTGTTGAGAAGATAGATGAGAAAAGCTGTCGGATATTACCCTGCCAAGGTGATGCAGGAAGACCTTCAGCATCTGCAGCTGGTTGCTAATGGAGAGGCTCGACCCCTTGCAGCTTTCCCAGCAAAGTTAGGAAGTGCAATGTGTTTTTTTTCATGTGTTTGAAATCTTTAGGGGGAAGTCAGTATGACAGGCAAAGAAATTAACTGGCAAAGCACCAGCTTNAAAATTTTTTTATGTGTGGGGAAACCTCTTTTTGTTTTTTTTTTTTTTTTTTTTTTTTTTTTTCCCCTCATATTTTGTTGCCCTTTTCTTTGGGTGGGTGAACAAATTGTGAAAACAGTTCCAGTTTTGAATGGGCACCACATGCTCCTGAGGCATCCAGAGGGACCAATCTTACAGGAAGAGAATGAAATCTTGGAAAAGCATAGAAACCTGGAAGAGTCCCAGTGTGAAAATCCATGGCCAAGTATCCCATTCACTAGGGAATGATCTGTGTTTCCATATGCCAGGCATCATTAACAGTCCTCCCAGGCCAAATAATGGAAAGGCTGATACAGGACTCCAGGAATTTCATGTCAGTATGGTTTTATAAAAACTGAGTTTCGTTATTTGATTATTTTATTATTTTGTTATTATAGATTTTCTTAATTGCAAAATAACATTGATAAAGTTTATAATAAAGGTAGAACTAGAATAATTTAAGTGCTTGATACTTAATCATCACATTAATGTGACATCAGTGTCATCAAAGCATGAATATAAGGTGGTATAGAATCACAGAATCATGGAATGGCTTGGGTTGGAAGGGACCTTAAAGCCCACCCGGTTCCAACCCCCTGCTGTGGGCTGGTTGCCACCCACTGGATCAGGTTGCCCAAAGCCCCATCCAACCCAGCCTTGAACGCCTCCAGGGATGGGGCACCCACAGCTCCTCTGGGCAGCCTGTGCCAGTGCCTCACCACCCTCTGAGTAAAGAATTTCCTCATTATATCTAATCTGTATCTCCCCCCTTTTAGTTTAAAACTGTCCCCCCTTGTCCTATCACCCAATACATTTCCAGAGAGTAAGAACTGAATGGCAGTTTCCCTTATTCCCAGAATAAGGGAACCCCTATGCTGGTGGCACTTATTGTTAAATTAATGTTTTTATTTGGTACACAAAATACTTAGATCACAGCTATGTGGGTTATACCCCAGGAAGCAGCATGTACCTGAGATCTTGCACAGCCCTAGTGGGCAAGCAATTCGGTGAAACAGAGGCATAAGTACTTCTCTGGGATGCATTAGCACTGATCCTGCAGTCATTCCCTCTGAGCTAATCACAGCTCAACAGAGGCCCATCAAGGCCTTCACACACTCGTCATTTCCCCAGGGTAACGCTTCCCTGGATTACTTCCCAGAGTGGCACACATGCCTCCTTTTTGTTCTTTCTGGGTGATGCTGGATGAACATTGCTGCATTTTAGCGAAATTTCAGTTAATGAACAGTGACAAGAGCAGACACACTTGTGCTGAAAAATGCACAGTTCCTCCCAAATGAAAATTAAAAACTACAAATCACGCGATCAAAATTAAGTTTGCTGCTGGGTCTGAGGGCGGGAATCCACCCTCCAGAGCACAATGAAAAGTGAGGGGAAAGAACTCAGGCAAGTTTTGCTTGTTTCCAACATCTGTTGATGCTATAAAACACATACGGCTCTGTGGGCGGGTGTCAAAGCGAGCGTCTCCCAGCTGAGGAGAAAATCCTCAGACAGCGAGGACAGGAATTAGTAACTCTGCATCACCTGTTCTTATTAAGATCTACTAAAAGGAACCTATCTTCTGCCAACTCAGATATGTGTTTCTCACTGGGATTCAAGAAGTACACAGCTAGGAGTGCTCATATAGCTCACCCGTTTCCTTCTGCACCTTGCTGATCCTGCTTTAGGGTTTGGGTCCTGCTTTAGTTCTGCTCCCTCATCCCAGGTGAAGCTTCCACATGCCCAGGTAGAATTCCACCAGGGGAAGTGAACAGGGCAATAAGAACTACACAGCATTGCTACGCTGGGGTCACGTTGCAAAATGAAGTAAGATGCAGCATCGTTCACATCGGCTGATTTTGCGTGACCCAATAGGTGCTCGGTGAATTAAACACAATGTCTGCATGACCTGTTTACTTGGCAAGACCAATGTCCTGTGTCATTTTGCCCTGAACGCCATGGATCCCAAGTACCAACGTAAGCAGCGAGCTGAGGCAGCGGCACCTTGCTCAGTCTTCAGACGTCCAGTTCTTAAGCACGCATATAGACACCTGCGTGTGTCTGCTGTGCTGGTAAGCACTGCCGCTCCCCACGGAAGGGCTGTGCCATGAGTCCCGTAGCCAGGCCCTGCTCCGTTGCCTCCCCAGGTGTTCCCCCACTGTGTCTGCATGCTGCAACATCCCGGGATTTGCCCCAGATGTTCCTCGTGCCAGGCATCGCCCTGCACACCGCAATGAAAGGAACTATTTAGGGCAAGGTTTTCTAACGCACCTCTGACTACAGCAGGAGGTTTATAGCAGCTTAAGCAGCAGTAGCATTTTTTAAAGTGCTGAAAGGATCTGGATATGGGAGAAAGTTGGAGAGGGGATGAAAATAATTTTACATATCTAAAGATCAAGCAACTCAAACGCAAATGCTCCCATGCACAAGCATTTGTAGAACAGAAACAGATTCAGACACATCTTCAGGACTGTGCTGGGACTGTCAATAACAGCACTTTGATTTTCACATCTTTCCTTTAAAAAAGAATCTCTGTCATTAAGTTTCTGTCTACTGACACTATGTGGATGCTTTTGTTGCTCACTGTAAATCATTTGTATACTTTTTACATCTTGTTTTCCAAATTCTCAATTAAAAAAAAAAAAAAATCATACATTTTAGACTAATCCAGTACACTTCTGGGCAATAATGTCAACGGAAATGTCTCGATGAAGTGTAATAAAAATATTTGGATTTCTGATTCTTACAATACACAATAACCAGAAGTGATGGGATGGAGACAATGTAAGTTCATTCATAAAACATTTATTCTGAATTGTTCAGTTAACTCCTTTTTACACAATTTGAGGAAATTGGACATGTGTCAATTTTCATATAGGAGAGAATCTCTTAGAAGCTGTCTTCAGGAAATGTAACCTCAGGCATTTCTGTAGCATTTTTGAAATAAGATAATGAAGATTAAGAGATAAAGAAATTTGTAGAACTACACACGGCAGGAAGCACAATCTCTCTACAGTCTTCTGGTTTCTGTTTGGTTAACATGATGCTTAGTCTGAGAGCGTCATTCAGAGACCTAATTTTTATGATGCAAATTACTCCCTTAGTATCAAGTGTGATGGATTAATGATATCTCAGTTTTCCCAGCAGCATTTGACAACATGTGGTGGTTTAACCCACGATAGCTCCCACCAGTGGCTCGCTCCCACCCCCAGGCCACATATGCCCGGGCCTGCCTGCGTACTGCCAGCTGCCAGTATCAGTGGGATGGAGGAGGGAAGTGAGAAAGAGGGAAAAAAAAGGTAGAACTCGAGAGTTCAGACAAAAACTGGTTTACTAAAATAGCTAAGAAACAAAAGATTATAAAAATGCAAAGGGGATACAAGGGTAATAATACTGATAATTGGAATAAAACAGTGACTTAGGAGAAAGGCCATTTCTCACCCACACATAAGCCTCAACACAGAAGAGGAAAAAAGCCACGCCAGCTACTGCTTCCCCCCCCCCCCCCCCCCCCCCCCNNCCCCCCCACTGGAAAGCAAGGGGAGGGCCATGACATGATGTGTATGGTATGGAATACCTCGTGGGTCAATTTAAGTTAGATGTCCTAACTCCACTCCCCCCCACAACTCCCTAATCCCTTCTCGTTCAGCATTCGCAGATTCGACTATGCTAGAAACCATGACATTATTACAATGTGACTGGTATGATATTCTTTCCTTGAAATAAAAAGCCCACAGACACACCAACTTAATTTAACCCATCAAATCTTCCCAAAAAGTTCTATGAACCAATGTACAGTAAACCATATTTACTTCAATTTACATACTCTGTTCCTGAACAAACAAATCAAGACACTTCCTATGGCAGAGCTCTGCTTTATCTGGAACATGAATTCACATGTGGAAGTGGTCTGTGTAGGCATTTCACTACAAAGGGAGGCACTTGGCTCTTCATGACTAGATTGCTTTGGATGTCCTCCAACTGCCTGTGAAGTATGTTCATTCTGTTCATCCGTTTTGACTCAACCCGAGGAGCAAAATTTATTTCGGATGCTGCTTATAAACACAGCCACACGTGCAGCCACGCAAATATTTATGTAGAGGGCAAAGTCCTTGGAATGAAATGGGTAGAAAGGACTGTTCTGAGAAGAGGCCTAGGCTCTTCCTACAGCAACAAAGATGAGCACAACTTAAAAAGTAAACGCGCACTTCTGTACCAAACAGCTCTTCATCCAGATCTCCCATGAGGAACCTCTAATCCCGGTGGTTTACTGAAGGAACTGCCCGTAAACCGCCCAAGCGGTCACTGTCACCAGCTCTGGGGAGAGCTGTGCTGGCGGTGCTCAGCAGCACCCGGCCACGCTGCGCCCTGCCAGCCGTGCCCGCAGCCGTGGCAGCAGCAGAATGCTGAGTAGTGTGCTGGCCTCCACGCCATTCCGGGGACTGCACCCGTTTTTATAGATACTTGTTGTATTTGTAGATGCTGCAACATTGGACACACAGATGGGGGCCACCTCTAACGCCAAGGACCTAAGACTCCATTCAGTAGATGGAAACCCTCCTGCACCACTCTGCAGGCCCAGGGCTGCAATGTGGAGCGATTTGCTTTAAGGAGGATTCACCAAAGCCTGAGGAAAACACACAGTGGCTTTTCTTCTCTGCTACAGCAGGCAAACAGAATTATTTTTACACAGGGGAACACCCTTCTACTCTCTGGTGTTGCTTTGTTATTAGTAGATTGCCTGTAGGCTACAAGGCATCTGGAAATGTTTCTATACTTCTCATGCAAGCTGAAAAAGAGATAAAAAGGAAACGATTACAAAGATGTACAGCGACTTTTGGCAAATAGATGCGTGAGCAACAAGGTAAACAGACTGCAGCACAACATGCATCTCTGACCCTGCTGACAGGCATTTTTGTTACGCGCTCTGCAGTAAGAACGAGGCTGCCAGGGAGTGCAGCTGGACCCCTGACCAGTGCGAGGGGCCTGGATCAAATAACACTGCTGGAACCAGGATTATTTTTGCTTCAACAGCTCTATGCCTTCACTTCTACACTGAAATTCCTGACAGGAAGACTGCAGTAAATTCCAAACAAAAGTGCAGCATGGCTGAAGTTTCCTCAGCCTCCAACCCTGACCTCATGCTGTGCTAATTGTTCAGGGACATTCTGCAGGAGACTTCCCAATGTAAACAACCCTCAGGTAAAATCTCCATCAAAGTTTCTCTACTTCCTATGTTTGGCAGGAAAAAAATATGTGAATACACCACGTTACATTGTCCGCCACGGAAATCTCACAGGTGCTACAATAATTCATGTGTAACATTAACATGCAAGGGATGGGTTCAGTTCAACGCAGAGTAAGGTCTATTTCCCAGGCCAGTCACATACCTCCCCTGTGAGCTGGAAAAGTTATTTAATCTATTCTGACTCATCCTCTGTTGCCAGCGTGAAGGGTATGGGAGCTGCCGAAAAGATTTTGTGGCTATCACGTATCAGTTTGTCTGTTGTTGCACCATGAACTCTAAGACAGCAATAAATTAATTCAAGCAGTGGACAGCAGTTCGTTCTCAGAAAAAGATGTTAACAGGCTCAGCTGATTCAACTACCAGTGTTCAAAAGGGTACAAACCAAAACAAACCAAACCCCACCACCATTGCTTTGAGAATCAGCTTGGACAAGATTCAAGCAAGAAAAGGGGAAAAACAGCTTTGCTGGCTGGTTATGTGGGAGTCACAAAAGCACCTAAGCCTCTGGTTGAGATTTGTGCATAGGACCTAAAGTGACTGTGCCGCAACTCCGTAGGGAATCACCACTGAGTATCTAACACCCGTCACAGGACTAGGGCTCCAGGCATTCCTACTAAACATTTTTGTTAGCGTTCTTAAAGATAACCTCACTTCATGACTGATGGTTTGCAGATGACTAAGAGGAGGAGTCACTGGCAGACAGCCATTTTGCTCCTTTAGTTGACTAAACAAAACCTGTGTTAACACGAAAATACACAAACAAAACTTATACTAGTTCATAAATACATGCTCATATCTATGCCAAAAGGAACAGAGCCTAAATTCACAAGAAGGAGGGCTGATGCTAGAAAACAGTCTTCAGTTTGCTGCTAAACCTGACTCCCCCACACAGACGCACCGGAAAGGAACAGGGGCTGTTGTGCCACTAACAAACAAGCCACAGGTACCAGAGGAAGGTTATCTCCTCTGCTTTCAACCCATCCGTGACCACTACAGAAACACTCTCTTGCCCCATTTCTTGTCTCTGTAATTTAATGAGCTTGTGCATTCCCCTAGGAAAGCATGGCTTCAGGGCTTGTTTCTGCTTCCACAGCCCAATACAACGCATGGGGTTTTTTTTATAAGGGTGTACAGGAAGTGTTTTGTGTTAATCCCTACTTCCTTTTAATTTAAAGTTTGCCTTTTGAGAACAGTATGTATGTTCAGTCTACTATGAGGCTACATTTTCTTCACCATAACTCTTTACAGTAGCAAAAGCATCAGAAATGTGTACAAACACCTTTACCTGACCACACCATTTATGATTCTCCATACCCTGAAGATTGGTTAGTACTGTAACCAAGCAGACTCATACTAGTTAGGAAAGTCCACAAGGTAAAATAAACGCAGAGGAAAGGCTGTGATTCTTCCCATCAGCAGAAGCCCCATCTATTACCACAGTGCAATCTGACAGGTTTCCCTCTGTACGCTGTGGCAACTGAACCCTGCTCTCGTATGCAAAGCCTGAATCTGTGCATGTCTGTCAAGATGGATTATAGCTAGGAGCAGGCACCTGACAATAATACAGCTGAGCGCTATCCCACCTTTAATCAGATCAAAAGGACTGAGGCACATCACTTGGAATGAAGAGTGGTTCTGAGAGGTAATTGAATGAATCACAATAGGTCTCCTGAGCATTTTTGTTGGTAATTAGGGCAATAAAGCTACAGGGAATGATTTCAATCACCCACTGCCCATCACAAAGTAACATATAACTTAATAACAAAGCAAACAACAATGTAATAATTACAGCACATCAAGTTAGCTCAACAGCTAACCAGTATTTTTTACTTGCTAGTCAAAAACGTGCCCTCAGAGATGTTCACACACACACTCTCCGCTTTCTGATTCAAAAGTGACTTGAAATGAAGTTGAGGCATTTAGAGCAGGCAAGCATTTTTACCTAGGGTTGGATGTGCAACAGTATCAGTTGCACTGACAGGCTACCAGGGAGTCACATTTGCGCCTGATTAAGCTCAAGGCTCTTGACTAGTTCTGTTCAACCACTCTGCTTGCTCTTATCTAACACATCTTCTGTACTTACAGCAGGCACACATCAAAATAGTGAGAAAGATCATCTTATATTTCACGGTCAGGTCTGAGATTCAGGAACTGCACAGCTCCCACGTCTGGTGTTCAGCAGGTCTGAAGGAGGTTACAGTCCTGCAAACACACGATTCACCTCCAAACTTGTGAGCAACCCAATCTTGCGGCACGTGGCTGGCTGCACTGAGCGGACAGCGTCAAAGCCACGAGGTGAAATGATGTGCATAAATGGAAATGATATACCTGAACGAGAGCAAATAGAACAATTTTTAAACTAAGTTACTGAGATTTAAATGGCAAACACACAATGGCCCTCATAGAAGATACACAGGAGACTGAACTTAACCTGAAAAAACCCTTTAATTAATATATGTGGCTTATTAATTTTACACCCAATTTCCAAAAATCCTGAATTACAGCATGCCTCAGTAAATTCACAAGTGCTCCATTTGATTCAAAAGCGTCACAAGGTATAAGCAGAGAACGTGATATTAAGAAATCATAGTAATCTCAGTTCAAGAGGCAGGCAGAATTCCCCAAGACACGTTACTACAGTATTTTTTAAGACTAATTCTGCGTCCCAGCCCTTTGAGCCGGGCGCTATTACAACTGCACACCCAATTTTTGTTTGACGGATTTAAAAGAGGGTGCTGTTAATCTGCTGAGAGGATGGCGGACAACTAAAAGCTAAATACCATGCATCGTAATAGAGAGCTAGAGGGCTACAGTAAACATTTCTGTCATGGATCTCAACAGACTAATAAACCTAAAATTCTATAATGTAATGAGAAAATTATTTTAAGAATCAAGTATGTTCATATTTTTTTGCTTATGAAAGGTGTACGGTCCTCTTTTTCTTGATTTGCAACAATAACCATTGAGACTACTGAACTATTGAGACTACTGGCGGAACATCTGCCAGAAACATCTTTAAAAAAATTTTGGTGTTAAATTTAATAGAGGGACAGGGTTGCTATCAGGCTGTATCAAGTGTGACAGGTCTGCAGCACGCTTCTGGTTCTATGCCAGCACTTACCTGGAATAAGAAAAGACATAATCAGCAGATATGAACTAACATGATAAAAATAACTAACATCATTAAACAGTCTGCTTCTGCTTTGGAAGTAAGGCATTACTCTGTGAGGAAGGGTGGAAAACCAGTCGCTATGGCTTTGATCAAGGACAGTCACCCGCCTTTCATAGAAGTTGTTGTTGAGCAGGCATTCACAATTTAAAAGCAATCCCCTGCCTAAAGTGCATGTTTACAGTACTCGTTTTGTCAAGTAAAACAAGAAGACCAGCAGGAAATAACTACGCACACCCAATGGAATACATACTAACTTGCTTCATTTAAACGTGATGAACCCCAATTCGTTTTACCCATCTCGCAGTTGTTCACAGGGAAATACGGCCACATGACAGCCTTGCTGAACTCCCTCACTTTGATTATAGGGACAATAATAACAGCTTTAACTCAGAATGCCACATTCAGACAAGTTCTACCCCAAATCCCTTTTTGTAGGAAAGGCAGTGCTATGACAGCGTACTGACCCTCATTCCACAACAAATTGCAGCCATTTTACTTCAGGCCTCAGCGCACAGCAATAAGCCCACAGGTAACCGAGTCCAGCGCGCTGCACAAAACAGGCACGTGGAAAAGTCCAGCCAACAAAAAGGAAGGGAACAATTAAAGCTTACCTAGGAAATACCTACGCATAGTCACCAATTGCCTTAATTACCTTCCTCATTCTCCTAGCAAACCATCCAGGTTTCTTATGGAGTTCTTATTGAGTTCCCATCTCCTTGGACTGGTCTGTCAATTGCCATTGAGACTGAAGCCCTGAATGCAAGCACTTCTGAAAATCCTTAAGGAAACGCTTACTGGTTAACCACATAAATACTTCTACTAAAAAGAACAGATTTTTATTTTATAATTAAATATATAAAAATCAAAGCCACTGAGAACACACAAACGCGGTTCAAAACCTCAAAAATGCTAGAGTCCTGGTTTTGACTTTACTGAACACACAGGTGAAATCCTGAACTCCGTACCTGAAGGCACAGCAAGTCTGACCACCTAAGTCAACCGCACTGGTGCTTCATTCAGTTTTAAAGTCTCACATCCATCATCAGTTCTGTCAAGCTAATAGCCAGTGGTTTGAAAATGATGTAAAAATAAAGATATGAAACTAAGTTATTTATAAAGCAATCCTTCACTTTCTGCTTCTTCAAGCACACCTAAAGACTTGTGCTGACAGATGGGGCTGCTTACTAAAAGTGATGATGCTGAGCCACGGGCAGCCTGTTCACTGTAAGATTTGCAGTGTGTACCACGGTAAGTGCCCCCCAACAAACCGCACCGATGCTCAAACCTACAACACCTTCTCTTCCTTCCCTCATTAAGAGAGGCACCGAAAAGACAAAACACAATCTTAGAACACTGTCTGAATAAAACTTAAGACTTCAGTAAAGTCTGAAGGAAATTGATTGCTTAAAATAGAATTATTTCAGGTAATTGGCAGAAAAAAAATATTCCCCCATGCTGTTTATTCTTCAAATTTATCAAGATACAAACTACAGACTACAGAAAATGAAAAAAAAAAAAAAAAAAAAAGTTTTCATTTCCCTGGAGTTAGGGAATTACAACAGAACCCCCCTGCGTTGCAGGCAGGCAGCCACTGCAACGAAAGACGTGGAGCAACCAGCACGCAGCGCAATCCTCATCGCAACCAAGGCCAAGACCTCCGCGCAACGCCGGCTGCCGGGATGGCGTCCTCCAGGCAGCAGCTCCAGGTCAGCGTTCGGCCGGAGGGCAGGGAAGCCTCCGCAGTCGCTAAGAGCACCTGCTGGCGGCTCAGCACCTCGTGCCGCTCGGTTCGGGGCTCGCTTTGAGGCAGGCTTCGGCCGAGCCCTCGCTCCGCGGAGGAGCCCGGCCGGGAGGAGCTGCGGGCACAACAAGGCTGCGAGCGTCACCAGCATGCAAGCACGAAACCGAAGAGTCTGCTGCGCAGGTTGGTTGTTTTGACACTACACTCGACACAGACACCCACCGCGCCACCCCAAAAAAAAAATAATAAGAAGAAAGAAATAAGCCAGGCGCCAGCCCCTCAGCCGCGGCGTAGGCTCACCGA
>VXAV01010728.1:281311-308728 GCA_013399715.1 Alectura lathami
GGGGGTGCCGCGGGGTCTGCGCCGTGCCGTGGAGCGGGGCCCGAGCTGGCGTCGGGTGCTTCTCGCCGCGGCAGAGCTGCGTGCCCCGGTGCTGGCTCCGTGGGCTGCTGGCGGTCGCTGGCGTACGCGGGCACGTTTGCGTTGTCTGTGTTTCTAGTGGTGCGGCTGCGGCTGAGGAAGCTCGGCGGGCAGAAGTGTCCAGACACTGCTGGAGCTCCAGCAGCTTCGGGCTGTCACCTGGGAGCACAGGATTACTCCAAGTTAGAGACAAAACTTTAATTTCCCTGCAGTTAAAGTACACAGCCTAACCGTGCACGTCTCTGGTGTGTTACACAGTTCAACTTTTTCCCGTGGTTGGTCACTTGTCGTTTTGAGAAGTATTTCTTCTGAACAACAGTGGAAGGGAAAATAGAACTGCGTTAACTGGGATTAAACTGCAGAACCCAGAAGAGTGTCTGGGAAGATGTGAAAAAGACTCTGTTGGTTTGGAAGAAAGTAGCGATGTAAGCAGTATGACGATAGTTCCAGTGAAGGGGTAGTGTACTTACTGCCATATGAAGTACTGCACGCTTGAACAGATGAATTGAAGCAAAGTGACTGTGCTTGTTTTGAAAGACAGGAGGTCACTTGCCACAGCATGTCACCTGTGATTACAGGTTGCAGAGGAGTGCCGGTATGTTCTGCGAAATAGCGTGTGCTCGCACCAAAACGAGCAGCTGCGGCCAGCGGAACAGAAATCTGTGTATTTTGGGGGCAGGTTGGGGTGCTGCTCCCACGTTCTCCTGTGTTACTGCACGGCTCCAAATAAGTTGTCTCAGCAAACTTCCCAACTGTGATCCCGTTTACTTTCTTCAAGCCCTACAAAGGGGATGGGCCATGCAATTCTGAAGTCAGTGTTTTTAATAATGCTTCCTTCTGTTTGCCATGCTGAAGGTTAGAGTAACCACTGCGTGTGCAGTTCTTGGTTCGTGTGTAGCACGTTTACCATGTTCTTGTGTGGTCCTTTTTACCATCTGGACAGTGATTTCTGGAGCTTAGCTGGTTAGGGAAGTGCTTTGGATGACGTTCACGGTTGCTTAGAGTTTGGGTAGGTTTTGTGTATGGAATAGCACCGAAAGGTGTATGTAGGGAGATGGGATTCCTTCTGCTGTGGGTTGTGGCCTCTTGGAGAGGGTGAGCAGCAGTTCCTGTGGTGGGACGTGATACAGTTGCAGGAAGCAATCTTACTTCCTTGCTTCTGGAAGCCTTTTTTTTTTTTTTTTCCTGCTTCAAAAGGAAGCTAATATCCTTCTTTTCTCTGAGTAGCAGCTGCTAGGCAGGTATTTTAATTGCATGCATTTGTTCGTGATTGGGTTTGGCTCCAGCCATCAGAGGAATGGCATGTTCTTCCAGCTGACTTGGAACAGCACCAGCTTTTTGAACTACGTTTGAATGTAGGCTTTTTAAAATAAATTCTTGCTGCTTATATGAGACTGTTCACATCACCGCTGCCTCCAGTGTAGCTGATGAGCTTATCTGGCAGCTGGTACCTGCGCTTCTGTGTGACTTCACAAACTTACCATACTGCGATAAGCCTGTTGAAAAATTCCTACTCCAGAATGAAGTTGTGAGCCCTGCTGTAGCTGTTTGTTAGATTCGATAGCTACTTTATGCAGGTAAACTGCTTCAAGTTATCCTTGCAGTGTCCGAGGGAATATACAACTTTGCTCACAGCTATTTGTTGTTGTCAGCCATCACTAAAATCATGTATGTGTACTTTGTTTATTTTTGGTTTTGTATTAATATTGCTAAAATTCTGCAAAATGAATGTAGCTGACAGTTCTGCTGCTGATGAAAGCAGTAGTGTAGTTCTCAATTCTGCCTGTTGCTCAAATGATTTACTTAAACAAATCCTTTTTTTTAATCAATAATGTAAGCACTTAGAAGGTGGTACAGTCAGAAAAATAGTGTCTGCTTAATTAAATATTGTTTCAGTTTTCACTTTTTAATGGTGTTTCTAATGCTTCTAATATGTTGTTAAGAGCTAACACTGTATTTGTTCGTTAGGTTCGTTAGACCAAAGCAGTATTTGATGGTTCTGTGAGCAGGCAGGGAGGTGACACAGCTGAGGAGCGTTATCGGATTTTTGGGGGTGCCTGCAGGAATGGGTCACCTGGCTGTCCAGAGCAGTTTGTGGCGTTCAGACCTTATCCTCAGCTCAGAGCCTGAAGTAAGGTCTTCAGTGCTTCTTGGAAATGGAACTTGCACCCTTCACTGCTAACGCATCTCATCTCATATTTCTCAATTAGTTCTGAGTCTGGAAACTTGTGGGTTTTTTTGTGAATAGGTCATGTTTACGTGGAAATCATGCCATTGGAAGTCCAGTCATATAACAGTGGATTCTGAGGTTGCTGCTGACGCTTTGATAGTCTGTTAAGAAACCTTGAAATTGTTATTATTTTCTTTCTTTGTTTTTTGTTTTTCTCCTGATGTTAAACTTGCGGAGATTACATGGCAAACTTCCTTCCCCCTAGTTATCATTTTGTTTTTAACTAACAAACAATGGAATGTATTTTAGGCCCCAGAGCAATCCACACCTCGTCTTTGCTCTGTGTGACAAGTCATGCACGTGAGCAGAACAGCTTGTTTTCCGGGGTGATGTCACTTACTGCCTGGTAAAATGTGAGCCCGGGGAAGAATCCCTGCGTTCGAAATTGTGTTGCTGGCAATGTTTGGGGATTAACTAGTGAGCAAGCCTTACTTTTTCTCAGGAGTGCAGAAAACACCAATTCTTATTTTCCCAACACATTTCCATTTCCCACTTAGAGAAGAAGACACCAACCAGCCTGAGATATGATGGAAGCTATCAGGGCAAGTGTAAATGACACTGTATCCGTGGGGTTTGAAATTACAGAGGAGGAAGCAGTCTGTGTTACCAGCATCAGTCGTGCCCCTGTTATCGTGGGGAATCTGACATTTCTCCTAGAAGACAGTAGTGCTTGGCCATTGGTTTCAATATGCTGGGCTCTAAGCTTTGCTCCCTGGTAGAGCACTGTAACTTCTGACTCCGGGCTGAGCCCGGTGGCACACGCGCAGCTTTATTTCATTGTAACCCGTCGGTGGCTGGGGGCTCAGTGCCCAGTGTGGCTGTGTGGGAGGCTGGCAGCCCTCCGTTGGGCAAGCTTGGGCCATCGTCCTGAAGGACTTGGTGGAAGTAAGTGCTTCCTGTCTGGTTTGTGAACAACAAACCCTTCCTTGAAACAAAAAAAGGCTACCCTCTGTTCTTACTGCTGAATGGAAACACATTTCACTAAGTTACATCTGAGCTGGCTAGATGGCTTCACTGGGCAAGAAACACCAGAAGCATGATGAAAAATACTTACATCTAGCAGAAGTAACAGAGCTGAAAGGGGGAAAATAAGCATACTGAACAAGTTCTACTTGGTCTGAAGCCCAGATTTGTTTCAGTGCTGTGTAGCTCCTTGTTCACGCAGATCCAGTCCAACCATCTTGGCTTTCTGAGTAGGCCTGTAGTCTCTAGGCGGACATGGGTTGGTTGGTTTGGTTTTAATGGCTGTAAAAGTGAACTGAAAATACACAGAAAAAGAGATTTCTGCAGCTCTCTGCACAGCTTGAGACGCTTGTGCTGATGGGAAAGGGGGAGAGCGCAGAAGGGATCGGTGTGGTGGGGCTGGGGGCAGCCCTGGGAGGGGAGCTGCCTCCTGCTCAGAGCTATGTAGCGATGCACGTGTTGGTGGCTTTGTGTTTTAGGGTGCTTGCTGCTGGAGGGGTTTGGAATAGTGGGTCTGGGAAAGGACTAATGTTCAGCTTCCCTCAGCCTTATGTGGCTGTTGGAAGAGCAGCACTTTTCCCCCTTTTTTTAGCTCTGAGTACTTGAGTCCATTGAAGCGCTCTCTACAGATTCCTCCTGCAGCGTCCTGTTCTCTCCCAGACCTGTGTTTGAATCAGAACAGAACTGCTTTTGTTTAACTATTTATTGAGATGTGTGTGCCTTTGGCATATGAAATATTTTTGAAACAACATTGTAAACTGATCTGCTGTATCTGGTAGAAGTAATAGAATCCAATTTTGCAATCTTATTTTCCTTCTATTATAAGTTACTACTTGCAGACAAGCAGCCTTATGGAGTTCTTCGGGTAAAAATTTAATAATCTTTATTTGAGTGGCTTCTGGATAAAACAAACATTTGTTAAAATAGTTTAATTACAGTAGAAGTGATGTGGGTTAGCTGAGCAGAGAGAGGGACTTCTCCCTTTCTGAGGGGCTGTGTTCTGTGAGCATGGTTCATCCCTGGAGTCCTGTCCTGTCACCTGGCCCTCAGCACAGACAGCTCCCATCTCTAGGTTCAGTCAGTCTGGTTCTGGGGGGAAGCGCTGGTGCTGAACTGATCTTAGGGCCAATACCAAAGTGTTAGTTTAGAAGCTTGTCTTGTTAGGGAACCTCTGATGTCACTGGGTAACTGTATGAAACCGCTTGTGAGGATGTGTTGCAGAATTTAAATGTATGCTAAAAAGATGCAGCGCAGTTAATTAGGTTTCTAACTTTGCAGTGATCTTTAGAATTCCTAATGCAACTGTAAGGAAGAGTTTAAAAAAAAAAAAAAGGCTAATATTCACATGTTAAAAATTTATTGTGTAACAGTAACTATTTCAGAAAGTCTGTTGAATGTAGTGCAGTATGTGCCAGAGGAGGCAAAGAAAGTGAAGGGCACGGTGAAGTGCCCTGTGATTCGGGCATGCGAGTCACTGGCTGTATTCCTGGCACGGTGGGTTTCTGAGGGCTCTGTGATCATGCTGCTCTTGCAGTAAGAAGGCAAGAGCCAAACCGAACTGGCGAAGAAGAAACCTGTGTACATAGACTGTTACCTGTAGGAGTAACAGAGTTTTTGGATTTTCCACTTTATTTTTCTATTAAAATGAATTTAAATAATCCTGAAGCTATAGTCTATAGGGAACATAACCTACAGTGAGCATTCCAGCTTGGTTATTTTAAGGTGTTCTCAGTAACAGTTCTGAAAGGTGCAAACACCCTAGAGTGGTTTGTTTGCTTTCATGGGTATTCATTTATACTGTTTCAAAAGAACCTTCAAAGTATTATAGTTGACTGATCTGTGAAATGGCTCTTGTCAAAATTAGGCAGCTTGCATTCAACCATGTGTTTTGTGCGTGTGGAAGTTATTCTGTGGCACTCTTTGGTGGCCAGCCAGCAGTGGAGCTGATCTCTTGAAACAAGTAAGTGCTGGTGTTTCCAGCAGTTCCTCAGTAGCTCCTAACCTTGGCCAGCTGCCATGTCTGTTAGCTTCTTTGGGATACATTACTTGTGTGGTGGTGTTATTCAATATTGATCTGTGTACAGTAACAGTTTTTTCAAAATTATTTCTGAAAGTTGTCTTTGTTGTCTGTACAAATAGTTTTATTTTCAAGACTTAAAAATTCTAAACTTCATGTCATCATTTTGGTCTTTGGTAAGAAATACCTTGTTTTCAGGAATGGCTGACAGTATGTTTATAGACCCGGTCTCTCCAGCATGCAATACCTTTTAATTTAGTGAATGAAGATATGAATAGTATTTTCCGTGCCTTAGTCTATCTGTGAACTTCTCAAGGTAGACTTCTATATTACTACGCAGGAGGGAAGTACAACTTCAGAACTGGATGCTAACTGTCCGTGTTTCTTCTGTATCAACTCCCGATTAACTTCTTTCTCTCTGCGCGTCGTTGCTGTTCAGTAGCGGATTGCTGTATGTTACTCATTCTGATTTGCTCTATTGATTTGTATGTTGATGGTTTTCCAGCTGAGGTGAGGTATTTTGATTGCCAAATAAAAGCCCTTGATGTAAAACATTTGCATTGCATTATCTTTACCTCTAATTTGACGTCAAGTGAGGTGCCTCCGGAAGCATCGCCTCTGAAGAAATTTCGGTAACGCTGGCACCTCTGCTGGCATTATTGATGATTAACCTTCAGGATTCTGAGTTGGCGGCTGATACTGCAAGCTGACAATTTCAGAAGATTAATGACCAGAGGAGTAGGGACTCCAGTCAAGTGAAATAGCACTTTGAGCATGAGGGCATATAGTGCAGTTGCACTGTAGCTGGAAATGATCTTCTATTGTTGTTTAAAAAAAATCCGCAATATCGTATATCTCGAAATGGTCATGAAAGTGCAAAGTAGTTTTAGTTAGTGCAACTGTTTTTTTGAGCTCCTGTAATTGTGAATGGCACCATCCTTGAGTACAGTCACGTCCAGCAGGAATTAGTTTGATATCTTCAGCTGTAGTCCCTCCTCTTGGGGCTGGAAGTGTGAACTAATCATTTTCTTCATTCAGCGTCGGTAGATCAAGATGTAGAGTAACAGCAGAGCAATTTTGCTTCTGTCTCAGATGAAGTGTGAACAGTTAAACTGTTCTGTATATGAATAGAAACTGACCATTTGTTTGCAATTTCTTGTCTTTAAATGCTAAATAAAGGTAATACGAACTTTAAAAATCGATAATATAAGATATACATATATTTTTAGCGAGATGGTTTGATTCATATAAATCACAAATTTCAAACAAAGTTGAAGAACTAGCAGCTGCTGCTGCTTTTCAATGGAAGGTTTTGTGACAGGGAAATTGGTTTACTGAAATAAAATATTCAATTTGTTGGAAAACTAATACTATTTTACTGTGATTGTTAAGATTCCATGGCAGAAAAATTAGATTGAGAAGCTTGTCAAAGAGTTATTTTTAGAAGTGGTTTGAAAGGAGAATTACTGTTTTCAGTTTTCCCCACTTTATTTATCTTACTGGACATACCTCCAGGATGGCATACACGTCTGAGCAGTGACTGCAAACAGGTTCACGTCCTTTGCAGCCCCACATGAGATAGCTGGAGGCAGTAACAAGCCCTCCCCTTAGCCTTGGCTTCTTCAGGCTGAACAAGTGCAGCGCTCTCCTCATCTCCAGCCCCGGCTCCCCACCCCTCTAACCATCTTGCTAGACCTTCGCTGGCCTCACCCCATCACCTCAGTGTCCGCCTTGTGTTAGGGAGCCTGAAGCTACTTCTGAGAGTGCTGCACAATGTGGAAAAGGGGGTGAGGATCTTCCTGGCTGCCCTCTTACTAATACAGCCCAGCCTGTAGGTGGCCACTCGTGGCAAGGGCTCGCTGCTGGCTGGCGCTCCACCTCGCTGTGCCCCGGGACCCTGCGTCAGAGCCGCCTTCTGGCCTCTGCTGCTGTGCGGGGCCACGTTACCAAAGGTGCAGGGCTTTGTGTTTGACTTCATGAGGTTCCTGCCAGCCTGGCTGGGATCCTCAGAGTAGAAACCTGCCTTTGAGTATATTGGACAGTACCCTCCCCGTGTTTAAGATCTGTCAGCAGACTCTGTGCCGCTACCTGGGTCGGCGATAAAGATGCTGAATGGTGTTAGCCCCACTGTCCATTCCTGAGGAGAACCACTAGTGACTTGTTGCCAGCTGAACTTCATGCCACTTGTAATTACCCTTTGAGCCCGAAAGCCTTGCCAGTCTTCTGCTGCCTTTGCTGTCCACTGGTCTGTGTCCCACTGATCTGGCTATGGGGTATGGCATCAAAGGCTTGGCTAGAGTCAAGGCATGCTGTACGTGCTCCTTTCCCGTTACCCACCCATCAGCTCATTGCAGAAGGCAGTGGGGTTGGTCGGGCTCATGCTAAGCTTGTGTTGGCTGTTCCCTGCCACCTTCTTGTCCTGCACAAGCCTGTAAATGCCTTGCAGGAGGACCAGTTTCATGAACTCCCAGGGGCTGGCGTACTGGCCTGAGTCACCCCTTTGAGATGTGTGTGGTGCTTCCCTCTCCCCAGTCCAATAAAGAGCCTTCCCCAGTCAACTTGGCTCTGATCAGTGGTGGCCCATGGGTGCGTGGGCTTGTATGTGTCTGGTTGGTTTAAATACTGAACTCCCATACTCCCAAACTGCTTCTGCCCACAGCGGGTGGTGGCACGTTCCCAGAGGCTCTGCTGGTAACTTTGCTCCAAGCCAGCAGAAAGTGAGCCGCCCTGATCTGACTACATTAAATCATCAAATATAGTAATTCCCCGTGAGTACACAGTTCTGCCAGATCAGAACTAGCATTTCACCAGCTTAAATCACAGGCAGAATGAGTATGTATAAAAGAGAAGGGTCTAAGTAGGGATTGTAGTCCTGAGGAGGAGGATAGAAATATGGAGGGAAAGTAAAGTGCTTATTTGCACAGATGTGGCACAGTTGAGTGCTTTCATGAGGCTGATTTACTGTGGAGTTTTTGTGTGTGTGCTTTTTTCCAAATAATAGTTTTACAGTACAGTAATGGTCCAGAATGTGCTTTTGCAAAGCAAGGCAGAATAACATTGAAGTGAAGCCCTACTTTAGGCAGAAGAATCTCTTACCTAAGCTGTTGGACATTGGGTTAATGCTCCAGTTAGAAAGGCAAATAATGACAGAGAAAAGATTGCTCCTTTTATTTCACGTAATAGATGTGAAAGTGACCATAAATGATATATGTTACTCTCATCCAATCTTAGTAAAAGGGTTGCAAACAATACGATGTAAATGCCAACACAGACCAGCATTTCTGAGAGTACCAAACGCTTTTCTTTCTAGAAGAGGGAAATCAAAAACCTGCATAGTAAGGGTGGCAAACCTTACAGCGATATGGATATCTCTGGAGACAGCAGTTTGCTCTAAGCATATATCTGAAACACAAAGTCATTCAGAGCATTAGGTGGAGAATTTTTTTTTTTTTTTTTGTAACAATACCATCTGATTAGAAGTTTGCATAAAAATATATTTAAAGTTGAATCGATCCTGAGTAGGAGTTAGTACATGCACATTGTTATATTAATCACCTTTATATGAGTATATAGATTTTGGTTTTAAAAAAATATTGCTGAGTTCTGGTGCTGTTTGTGAGACTTCAGTTTCTTTGAATCTCAACAGGCTGATCTTTTTTAAAAGCTTTTTAAAACCCTTTCTGAAACCTTGTAAAAATTGCTGGAAGAGTAAAGACAGTGGGTGTTTTTTCACTTTCAAAAAAGGGTCATGAATAAGGGTGGGGTTCAGGATTACAGTTTTGTGTCACCGTTCCCTTAGGAAAAGTTGCCAACTCTGCTGTTTATCAGTGAAGGAAGGATCGCACGTTCACATTTACACCAGAGGAAGAGCATAGGGATTGCTGCAGAGTAGCTGATGTGCCATCAGGTCATGCCCCAACTGGTCTGGGAGAGAGAGGGGAAGACTTCTGGATCTCAAAAGCTCTTAAAGTTGGATTTAAGGTCTCTGAATTTCCAGTTCCTGATCTTCCCTGTGCAGAGAATCTCTGGGTTAAGGTGACATTGGCGTGAGATGCTGCACGAGCTGTGCATCTTGGTGCCCTAGAAGAGACACTTCAGAGCCCAGAGGTAGATACCATACACAGCCTTCTTTTCAGTGTTCTTGCAGCTGCACTATGTGGGTCCTTGATTTTTACAGATAAATTCTCAATTTGCCTTTGATTTCAGTGAAGGGTGATTCCAGGTAATTGGGAAGTTCTATTGTGGCAAGTTCTAGGGAAGCAGAATGATAGTGGGACAAGTACTTGAGCCCAGAGGGTCCTGCTGAATTTTGCTGTGAGATTGTGGACTGTCTGACGAAAAGCAAATCAAAGAGATTGATATGAATATATGCTATCACTGAGAATCCATTTCTGTTTTTCATCCATGTTTCTTCTGCCAAAACTGAATGCTGCAGTTGTTGCAGCAGAAACATGAAACAAAACTCATCAGTGGCAAGTGTGTATTAGAGGCATTTTATTTCAGTTAATTTCACAGTTATTAGAGCAGCAGAGCAGGAAATCTAATGGTCTGAAGGTTCGAGGTACACTTGAGCTTTGTTGTGGTACAGGAATTATGCGTGTTTGCTTCTTTTAGACTACTGATAGTTGTGATGTTAACAGAAACTTTTATAATGCTGCTTTTAAACAAGGTGTCTGCTTAATGAAGATGCCTCTACACTTACAGGAAAGTAAATTATTGTACTGATACCAGTAAAGGCACAGAGTGATGCTGGCTATATCCTTGGTTAGTGTCATACTATCCAGTATTAAAATAGCTTTTTCTAATGGAGCTGTGTCCTCTAGAATGCTGTAGTGGTGTTCAAATTGATGTAAATTTGCAGACCTAATACTTATTATTAAAGTTGAATTGAGCCTATCCAAGTCTGTGTTCATACTGATGTGTACGGGATAGCCAGATAACTGTTCATACGCTCATTTCTTCTGTTGTTCATTATTTCAACTAAAGCCCTTTTTTGTAAATGTTACGTGGTTATTTTTTTTTGCATTTATAGTGGAGTTTTTTTAGTGTTATAGTGGTTTTTTTTTAGTATGATGTGTGCAGAGTATTTACTTTTTAATTGTAAGCAATTTCATTTGAAATTCTGAATAGAAATTAGAAAACAAAACATCGTCTAAATAATTACAGAGATTCCTGTAGCTTGTGAAGAAAAACTGTGGTATTTAGAGTGGTAGTAAAAGCTATAATAGCTGTTGGTTTTTTATATTGGTTAAAAATAGGCTGCTATTTTAGGCAAAGGTAGCACACAACTAAATGGGAGACATTGTGTTGTAAATATTTTTTCCCTTCTTTGTGCAAAGTATGGAGTATGTGCAGATGTCGTGCGTGTGGGCAGGCTTATTTTTCCTTTGATTCAGAGGGAATTTGTCACTACTGGCAAGAAAGAGATCAATTGCCAGGCGATGTGATTGAGGCTGGTTCTGAAGGTAATTGAAGTTGGGCTGTGGCAAATCCCTCATATTAATGAAGAGGAGCAGTTTGTTGTGACAAGGCCCCTCCTCATTAGCTGGCAGTTAATAACTGAAGTAGAACAAGGATTGACTTAATACGTTGAACTGTCTAAGTTAATGTAATTAGCATAAATGAGAACTGCATTTGGCACTCCTCGTTGTAATTATGTGGAAGGTATGTCTGCATGCTGCTCTGTGCTCATCTGGGCATGTTGTATATTAGGTCAGACGCTGTTGATACTATTCTATAAATATTTTTGAAGTAGAAACACTGTTCAGCAAAGCCTGTATAATTCCCCAGAATTTCACAGATGTGCTCAAAGGATGTTAAGGCCGTGTGTAGTCTTCTTATGCTTATGTTGGGAAAGCAAAACTGGAAATCTAAATTCCATTCTAAAAAATACTTAGCTGTTTTGAGAAATATGTCTATCAAGTCTTAATTAAAGTATTTGGTTTTGAATTTATGAGATCATCTTAGTCTGACTTTTGGGGAAGTCTTGTTGGAACAGGGTTTGGATGGAGGGGAGTTGGTGCTCTTGGGTGGAGCTATGTGCCGTCACTGTCACTTTTCTGCTGCCACAGATTGTCTGCTGCTCCAGTCAGTGCCGTACAGCGACAGCGCTCTTCTCTGGGCAGGGATGTAGGATCCAAGGAAAAGTGGGAAGCCTTTCTGTGTAAGGTGCACAGGAACAGGACACTGAATTAAAACTGCTGTCCCCTCGTGGTGGTGTGTGGTGTCCCTGCTCCATTGCTGGCGCCCAGGCGTTGCTCCCAGGTGGTGCTCACGGTGTCGGGGATGGAGCTGAGAGTGTTGCTGGGAAGGCTTGTGGAGCTGGACATGGTACTGCGTGCGGTTAGTTTGTACAGGGAGCTCAGGACACGTGCATGGGAAATTGTTTCATTCCAAAAATGTTAGTAAAAGTGTTAGTTCTCAAACTAAAATGCTACCACCTGACTTGGAGAACAGTGAGAGAATTCAAGTGTTGTGTACCATGTCTGATTTACTAACTGGATTTAGTTGCTTAAGGATTATGTATTAAATGCAGATACCGTTACAGATGTTCACAGTTCCTCCAGCACTTCAACCTGATGAACGTGACAGGTTGAAATCTATCACAGTGGTTGTTTCACAGACTGAAGCTGCACAGAGACTACTCACTGGTTGTGTTTTTTTTGCTTACTGGTGATTTTTCTTTGCATTCATAGCACTGGAAAATAATATAATGAAAACTGCCTTCTAAAAATAGGAACCAATGGATATGCCCCTTTCTGTAACATTCTGGAAAGGAATTTCTCTTCTACATTAGCTCTGCTTACTGAAAACACTGCAGAAATATTTTTTTCTCTGAGACAGTACATTTTTATTTATCTCAGATACGCTTATTTCTTTGCAGATATTGATGTGTGAAATAGCATCTGAACTACTCATTTTCTTTCTTCTACAGGCTGCTGAATCAGGAATAATAAAAGTGAAAACAATAGCTGCACGGAACACTGATATTTTGGCAGGTAATTATTTGCAGTGCAATGGGAAAAATAAACTCATGTTACAGACGAAAATGTTGAAGATGTGTCTTGGATATCTGTAATAATCCTGGATGCCTTTTAATGTGTGCAATATTGATGATACTTTGTTTGTAAGCACCTACCACAGTATCTGTGGATACCGAGAAGTTCTGCTTGTGAATCCTGCTAGTGCTGCGTTGATGCCGGCTGAGCAAGGTCTTCATTTTCTGTGGTGGCTCTAAAAAGTAATCATCCACGTAGAAAAATACCATGGAGTTATTAGGCTTCAAATTCTCCATGGCCTATTCACTGTCTACATTCAGCACAGCTGTTGTTGAGTGCTCTGTGTAGAGTTCTGCGGATCCTCATCTGTGCGTCTGCTGTGAGAGCTGTTTAGCCTTTGGAGACTTGTACCTGGCAGGCAAAAATCCATCTTAATCTGAGACAAGGTCATTCAATTTAAGAAGTGCTATTGCCTTGAGGGACAGGAGATATTTTGTGAGTTGCAGCTTTGGAAGTGCTTAAAACGGTTCTCTCTGACTTTCTTCAGCCGTATTAAGCAGCATGTAAATCGATGGCTTCTTACCAATTGCTGGTAACGCCTTTGGCCAGATTTGAATGTCCCTGTATTAATGCTTGAGTGTTTACACCAGCTGCAGTCAAAATTCTTACAGCATGAAATTACTTGGAATGTCCAAATGAAAGACATGTCAAATTACTTCTGATTTTGAGATATGTAAATCAGATATTGTTAAGGAGGCGCTTTCTAGAGTTATCTGAAGTAGCAGTCCCACCCTCAATATTTCACTTTAATGCCTCTTTTTTATTTGTTTATTTTCTTTGTTTTTACTGCTGTCATGAATGCTGACATAAGTGGAAAAACTATGCCAGGTAATGTCAGCTATGCATCAAAACACACAAATGAACAAGAGGAATCTCCAGGTTGCTGCTAGCTTCCCAAGTGGCTTTCTTTGGCATATTACTATGCAAAGATCTTCACATTTTGGAAAAGTATTTCTTTAATCTTTGTTTCAAAGTGAGGAGATGTGAAAAATTATTGTTTTGGGGCGTGGATAGGCAGTCATGTATCTTTCTGAGGGAACACCTTCTGGTGATTGGTCATATTATGTCAGTTCTTTTCCTTTGTAAGGTTTGAACTAGAAGGTAATTAGAATTTATTTCATTCATCCAAACAAACCTGTGCAAATCTGTTTCTATGAGGTTTGAAAAAACAGGACGTGTTCCAAGTTATTTTGATGCGTTAATCCTTGCTAAAAGGATAACAACTTTTTTTCCACTGTGAAACTGAGGATCAGAGGGAAACTTGGAATGTGCCTGCACATTATCCTACCCATTTAAATACAAGTCCCAATTATTTGGGAATCTTGTATTGTTTTGAGGTATCAGCTGTGACCTGATTTTGTATATAAGTTAATATCCATGTCTCAGTTTTCTCCTGCCTGGTGTTTAATATTATTTTGAAGGAAGATAGCATGCATACTTCGTAACAGTAAAGCTGAAGAAGACTACTGTAGTTATGAAATCTAGTGAGGTAAATATATTTGACTACTAGATGATTTAAGAATATGTAACAGACATTCTGTTAATTTAAAAATATATTTTGGTTAGGATATGATTTTTCTTTACATTTTGACATGACCTTTCACTAAAACAGGTGAGATCAGCTATATCAAATTGTTTTGAGTAAGCTGATGCTTTCTCGAAGCAATACACTGTGTAGGAGTGTAATTATTAGTAAAACAGGTGCAATTTAAAAATGATAAATATACTGTGATCATATGGAAGTAATGCTCTGTCTGGTGACTTGCCAGAATTCTGAGGTCACTGGTGCAATTTGTTTCTTTCTCTTGGAAAAAATTGAGCAGTCTCATTCTTGGCAGTCTGTATGTGCTCTATAGTTTATTAATGAGGATTTGAGTAATGCCAAAGAGAAGTCAGCTGGCAGTTTGTAGCACAGGAAACAAATGTGTGAAATTATTTCCATGTGGCTCTGAGGGGTGTTTTTAGATCATTCATGCTTTTGCTTTAAAGTTCTTTTTAAAAGATTGTGGTNCTTTGGTTCATTATGATTGATAGATGTCTTCTTTAATATACATTTTATGTAACTGTCATATAGCAAAAAGGAAGCGCACTGGGTATAAGAAATTTTTTTTTGTATTTTAAGACTGAAACTGATGTAGTGGCTGCTACCAGACTAGATCTACCAAACATTAATTTCAACTTCATAAAGTAGAGGTATTTGTTTAGGTCCTGTTATGAGATTTTTTTTCTAGTGAATTATATGAAAAATACTGTAAAAAGTATGATCTTTTTTGTCTCACTGTTTAGTGACTCCAATGCACTTTCTGCCGTTCAGAACTCTATCATGAGTCTTGCATTAAGGCTACATGTTTGGTGGAATCTTTTTTTAAAAAATGTGCTTTCTTCTTTCTGCTTGATGGCTAGAATTTGTTGAAGAGTCAGAAATGGTATGAGTAAAGAAGCATTTGTGCCCACTTGAGAGTGAACTCTCTAGGGTCCATTGACTGTGTGTCATAGGTACTGAGGCAGCTTAGCTATCTTGTTCACACATAGACACTATGTGTGTGAAGACTATGCCTTCACTCACATTTATTCTGTCATTTTAATTGCTTTTGGTGAGGCATTTGGTGCAAGGTTGGCCTCTTTCAGCTGGCCACCCATTCGAGCCTGTTATTTTCAGAGAAACTTGTTAGTCATGTCCTAGCGCTTCCGTTTAAAATATCGTTAAAATACATTTTTGTAGCTTTTACATTGATGTGTGTCATTTTTTTTTCCAAATAGATCGTAGTGATAATTAATAATAAGCCTTCATGAGAGCCAAGCTTCAAACTGTTCCATAAAAAAGAGTAAAACTGATAATGCTTTTCATTTTTATGTGAGAATGTATTTTTGTTTGTGATAAGGTCTGTGCTCTAAAAATGTGAGTTAAACTCTTTTTCATAATCGTGTTTATGATTACACATAGGCTAAAACTTGTGGGGTGGCATTGAGTGTAAGAACACAATTTTCAGCTGTGAGGAGATTTTTAGTATCTGAAATGAGGATGAGCAGCTAAAGTCTTAAAAGTTTGAATGAATCAACAACGATGTGCACAAAGCAGAAAAGCACTCGTTGCTCTGAGTCATGCTTTAATCTTTCAGAAATATTTTCTTCTTTTTAAAATTTTACAAAGTTAATCTCATATTCCTACAATTACTCATATGGAGAAAACTTTTAACAATGTCACTGTGGAATGTTGAAGTAATTGTGAAGTTTTTCTCCTGGAACTTGTCATTTCTCATGAGAACGCTTCCCTTCTAGAGACTGCCCTTTCTCACCAAAACACTGGTTGAAAAATTCACAGCCAGGCTTACATATCCAGGAGGCAAACAGTCAAGTCCCTCTCTCCTCCTGTTTCGTTGATGGCGTTTTGCTCTTCCCCTTTGCTCCAGGTGTTTGGCCTGTCTGGTGCCACGCGTTGTGTTGCTTTTGAATTTGGTTCTGTGGTGACGGAGAGCAGAAGGGAAAGGCCAGCAGGAGGAGAGTGGTCAGCACTGCCATTTGTTGCAAACCAAATGGGCTTTAAGTGGATGTTTTGGATTTGGAAAGTTACTGGAAGAAGGGCAGAGTGTTGAGGCAGGAGAGGAAGTGCTTGGAAATAGAGCATTAGGGTGGTTATGGAGGTGAGCCTTGGCAGCCCGTTGTCTTTCTTCACTTGGCTTTTCCGTGTGGTACAAAAGTAAATCCCAGATTTCCAAGACTGGAGATTACTTTTTGTTAATAGCTATGATTAACGAATTTTGCATTGTATTCTTCAAAGTGTTAAAAATGGACTACTTCCATTTCTCTTTTCAAAAGCGTTGAAAGAGAACAGCTCAGAGGTGGTTCAGCCTTTTCTCATGGGTTGTGGAACAAAGGAACCAAAGATCACTCAGCTGTGTCTAGCAGCCATACAAAGGCTCATGTCCCATGAAGTTGTTTCAGAGGTAAGATCAATCTTTCTATAAATACATAAATATTTCAATGTGAGAAACACAGGCCCCACACTGAAGGTATTTTTTTTAGGAGGCTGTTCATATTACGCTGAACATAATTTGCAAAATATATTGCTCATATCAATTTAGAAAATGTAATGTAAAAGAACCTAGTTTTTAACAATTTAAAAAAAAAAGTAGAGGAGGAAGATAGGTTGTGAACGTTCACAACCTCTCGTTTAGTTTGCATTCTTATGATGCAGGATCAGAACGTTTAACAGTCATTGATGAACACCATGCTTAACTTGGTCTGTGTGATAACGCTATTTATTGTGTTTGTTACGTGTTACTTGTAAAAATAAAACGGATGCACATTTCTTGCAACTTTAAATGTAAGATGATATGTTATGATACTGCTTTTTGACTGTGTTAAGAAGTTGGTGAAAATAATAATATCAAAATGTTTTTGATTGTGCTTGCTTAGTATAAAATGATACTGTTTTTTCTCTGGTATGAGTGAATTTTGAGGGTAAAATATCTCTGTACTGTCTCTTTTGTGTTTCCAAATGGAAAATGAAGAGTCCACTTTAATTTGGACCACATGTTAAGAGATTTCTGCCATCAATTTGTAAAAAATACTTTTAGAAGCCTGTAACAATGAAATTAGCTTTATTCTGGATGTAGTCTTATGGTATAGATGAGCAGACAAATTCAGTTATATGCAGTTATGGCAGTGCTATTCTTACATGAGTAGCGTGATATAAACAGTATACAAACATCTTAATTATTGGCAATTTTTTTTTTTTTTTGTAGGCTGCGGCAGGAAACATTATTAATATGCTTTGGCAACTGATGGAAAATAGTCTTGAAGAATTGAAGTTGCTTCAGACAGTTCTTGTACTGTTAACAACCAATACAGTTGTGCATGATGAAGCACTGTCCAAGGTAAGAATATGTTAGTGCCAACTGTAGTACTTGTAATATCCAAGAGAAAATTCAGGGGGAAATTTTACCTATGAAGGCTTTGGAGATAATGGAAAAAGAAGGGGATATCTTGAGCCTGTTGTGTCCCTACTGGCTTTATATTTAGACCCTGAAACAGGATTTGTTTTAGCTTCCTTTTCAGTCTGTTTTAAATTTCTCCACAATAAAAAGTCCTGACCTAATGGGGACTTCAAATGGAAAACACTAGGCTAGAGCTTATTCTTCTCATGGTCTTTTCTGTGTGTTCAAACTGAAATCAGTGCACATAGCACAGTGTAAGCTGTCACTAGTGCAGCAAATATTTAGAAGCTGCCTCCACCCTGCCTTAAATCTGTCACTTAAGTAGTGCAACTGTTGCTTTTTCAGTCAGAACTGAAATAACATTAGGTCATAATTTTAAACCATTCTGGATGCTATGTTTCAACTGAAAAAAGTATTCTGATCCACTTTAATCTTAAATTACAAGGTGAGGATCAACACTGTTTACCCATATGTGAATTGTCAAGTTCTACTTAAGTTCCATTTCTAGATTACACTTTATTTTTTTCTTTTTTAACTTAAATTAAAAATAATTGCGAATTTCTGTTTATTTTAAGTTGTTTAAAAAAGAGCTCTTTTTTTTTTTTTTTTTTTTCCCCCTTGAGAGAGAGAATAGAATTCAGTAATATTTTCAAGGCATTGTGTTCTGATGGAGGGATTTCAGTTGTTCTTTGCTTCAGGTTTTGGAGAAACAACTTCCGAGCTGGTTAAATGGGTAGATATTAAAAGTATTATTCATCTACTTAACCATGGCAAGGGAAAACATGAGAAGAAATAACAGCTAAGTTATAAAGGTCTGCTGAAGGCAGGAAGTTCATGGAAATGTTGCAAGATGTGCAAATGACAGAACAGAAACTGGCTGAGGATTGAAGAATTTGTCAATCAGTTTACTTTGACACGAGTATTCAACCTATGGCAAAGACTCTTCATCACCAGCTTGTTTCTTTTGTTCCAAATGATGCTCATTTTCCAAATTAGATGCTGGGTTCTAGGGCAGAAGGATATTTTTTGAAGAAAATGTTTATCATTTAGAAAGTGGGATTCTCAGTCTTTAACTGGGTAGCAGATGTTCTGTAACAGCCTGCAATAATGTTCCTTTATCAGGTCTGAATTTCAGCTCTAGAGGGAGACAATTGCTGTTTAAGTCCTCCGTGACTTTCTCTTCTGCATATCCCGTATCTTCTGTGGCATCTCATGCATGTCTTCCAAATGTGTTTTTCAACATCCCTAATTTCTTCATACCTCTCATGCCTAGAAACTAGAGAGTGTCTCATTTTGGACACTCACATGAGCACATCAATGCCAAATAACTAGGCAAGGTCTTTCCTTTCCCACCACGTCTTTCCCTGGCCTTATATCCTGACCCAGATGCATGCTCACACTGTGCAGTTAATGGAGAGTCTAATTGCTGTGCTGTTAACAAGTTGTTTACTGCACATTACAAACCTCTGTGTTTTAGAACTGTTGGGCAGGCTTTGACAGTGGGAGAAGAAAGTGTTACTGGCAGAGCAGTATCCTGTAAAATCCATGTGTTTATCCAAGGCTTGGGATTACTACAGTTTGACAGTTAACCAAACAGAAGCCTTACTTAATATGAGTAAGATAATGGATTGGTTTGTTTGCTTTTTCCTCACATTTCTCTTGAGAAATATTTGAGAGTTTTTTTTCCATGTTGAAAAGTTCATGGAGAAAATGAGTTTGAGTCAGGTGTGTATTGAATATTCATGTTTCAGCCTGACTGACTGGAATTAAGAAAATTACTGGTAAATCTTCTCGTAAAGGCCCTCCATATGCACTTTGCAGTTAGATTAACCTACACAGTTGTGCAATATCTTCTGAAAGTCCAGAGGTGTATGATGTGTGGTATAATCTAAGGAGAGTCCACAAATCATTTACAAAAAAGGGAATAAAATAAAATTCTGAATCAGGTATGGCTCAGAGCATATGGTACCACAGCTGGGTGTGGCTGAGTTCATGCAAGTACAGGAACACAAAACAGGGACCAAAGAACAAGAAATACAGGTCTCACCACACATACAGATGTTATTTTTGAAAATTCATTATAAAACAAAAAATTATTAAATTATGTGTTATAGGTAATTCCAAATCCAGTATTCAGGTCACTGCTGGCACAGTGGCACCTTAGAGAGGAATAATAGCGCCGACAGTTCAATTATTGAAGTGTTGTGGTTTAATATAGGAGAGGAACAGTGTAAGGTTATGAACGTTTTAGCTTTGGACTTGCCTGACCTTTCTGTGGTTAGCTGTGTGATCCTGATGTCCTTACTGACATTAATGTTCCTACAAGTTGTTTTATGTAGTTGATTACTGTGTGCTTTCAGTTTGGGTTTCACTTTTTTTTGGCTTTCACTTTTTATTGGCGCATTGTAACCTCTTTGGTTAGTAGCACTTGTAGGTTACTTCATGGAGAGCACTTGTAGGTTACTTCATGGAGGATTACTAAAGAGATTTTTGGCTAGGATAATCCATAAAATTTATTCTGGTTCTTAAAATTTAAAGTAATTAAAGTAGTTTTTTTCAGGCAACTTTTTGACAAACTAGTGGAAAATATTCCCCAATCATCTATCTTGACTTTTAGCTAAAAGATGAAGATAAATGTTGTGAGGTGATTTATTTATTTATTTCCCCCCCCAGGCAATTGTACTTTGCTTTCGATTGCACTTCACAAAAGATAATATCACAAATAACACTGCAGCAGCTACAGTGCGACAGGTAGTTACCGTTGTATTTGAGAGAGTGGTTGCTGAAGATGAACGATATAAAGGTGGGCATACTTCTTACTGCTTGCTTCTCTTATCCTGTTGTTTGGACACACATCAAATGTTTATCTTTTTCAGATAAAGAAGTAGTAAAAATTTTATAAATGTTATAAAAAATCACAGACCCTATTCATTTTTATGGTCTTTTATACATTGACTTGTATTGAGAGGTGATGAAGTCCTCAGCTGTCGTGTCAGCTCCAGTCAATACTATATATATACATACATATTTTTATAAAGTAATGTATAAAATATCTATTTTTTCCGAACTGTGAGAGCCTATCTTCAGGTTAACATTGTGAAGGAGTTTAGGGTGAGGGAACCATTTACAGTGAAGGTAACAGAATACTCAGTATGGAACAGTAGCAGTTCCAAAGAGAATTTCATTGTAAAGAAGTGCTTATTATTCGTGATCGTTGGTATTCAATCTAATCCTTGTTTCTGAAGAAATAATGAATTGTCAAAGAATTACCCGGCCATTCTTTAGAATTTGTGAGAACACTGAATGTGTACTTGATTTTGAGCAGTTCCTTTGTTAACAAAACTGATTTTTGTTTTCACACAGACACTATTGAACAGCCAGTTGCAGTTCAAGGAAACAGTAACAGAAGATCTGTCAGTACACTGAAGCCATGTGCTAAAGATGCATATATGCTTTTTCAGGTAGTTGGGCAGCATGTGCTTACACATTTGCAGTTATGATTGGGTGCTTCTGTGTCTCTAAGAAATTTCAGAAATCTGCTGTTGGCATCCTGGTGAGGTCCTTGGCTTCAGGCCTTCTGATGTGTATTTATTGTAATTGGCAATAATATGCCATCTCCCAGAGGGACGATTGGGAAATGAAGACAAAGTGGCCTAGGAAAATATTCTACTAGAAATCTTAAGTAATAGCTAAGCATGCGTGTCACCATTAACTTTGGGATTCTTACTTGCTTTAGCCAAACACTGCTACCAGAGTCTTACATTCTTTGTTTGGTACTGTATGTTAATGTAAAATATATAATGAAAAGTAATAATTAGGTTTATCATACCAATAAAAAATTCTTGATTTCTCGAAATCACTAATTTTGAGATGTTTTTGAGGGCAAGAATGAACAGAATTAGTGCAAGGATACCAGCAAATTAAGAAAAAAAAAAGTTTTATTGCAGAAGAATTTAAGTGAAAGAAGTATTTGAGGAAAAATTATGTTGAAATGGGAATATTACTTACAAAGGATGCAGAGTGTAGATTTCATTGTAGACTCACAAAAATTGCCACAGTAAAGGACTGTACAAAAAATGTAAATGTTGTTGTGTTTCTTTTTAAGGACCTTTGTCAGTTAGTTAATGCTGATGCTCCCTACTGGCTCGTGGGTATGACGGAAATGACCCGAACGTTTGGCCTTGAACTTCTGGAGTCAGTCCTCAATGACTTCCCACAAGTGTTTTTACATGTGAGTAGTTCGTGGAGAGAAAATTAGGAAGTCTTTTCTTCACGTGTGCGGTAATATTTATACATCTTTAACCTCTCTTTAATTGAGCGTGAATATTGCTTTCAAAGGAACCCGTAGCTTTTACAGGTTCATTTTATTTTATTTTTTTAATTTGGTAGAGAAGGACTGCCAGCTTTTTGAGCACTTTTTTTGCCTATCACCTTCACTTTGTGCATTTTGTGGAACATGTATTACTGTTTCACTTTTTATGTTGCCAGGTATACCCCCTACAAAGCTGTATTTCCTTGCCTTGCATGATTTTTGACACTTATGATGGTACAGCTCCGCAACTTACTGAAAACATTTAACTTCACAACACTTGCAAAGAAGTAGCAATCACAACTGTGATTTGTGTGTGTCTATTTCATACAAAGGCACCACAATCTTAGTTAGCTAAGTTAAGAAGTTTAATAAATGGTGTATTGGCCTGTTGTGATTTGTAAAATGGTGCAAAGTGTGTACCTGGCCATGTGACTTCATCATGATTTTTGGTAGCTTTACATGCTGTGTGCTGACCTTCCTTTTCACTTCATGAGCGTTGAATTGATACCAAGGTTTACATGGCTTCAGAGTACTTGATCTCAACAGTACATGTAAATAAGGTGCATTGTCAGAGCTACTGGTGGCAATTGAAGAATATGTTTATAGTTTGTCTGACCATGATTTTTTCTTTTTTTCTTTTTCTTCTCTCAGCATCAAGAATTCAGTTTTCTCCTTAAAGAAAGGGTATGCCCTCTTGTTATAAAGCTCTTCTCCCCAAACATCAAATTCAGACAAGGTTCTAGCACATCATCTTCCCCAGCACCAGTGGAAAAACCATACTTCCCCATCTGTATGCGCTTGCTGAGAGTAGTTTCTGTTTTGATTAAGCAGTTTTACAGTTTGCTGGTAAGAATATCTTCAAATTTTCTTTATGCAATTCTGTTTTTCCATGTATATGCCATTACTGCGGTGAATAGTAGCATTAGGTAGCTGCTGGGAACTGTTGACCTGTTCTGAGGGAAGAAAAATGTACATTTTGTCTTCCTGTTATACATATTTCTGTTTACCTGAATGATACATATATGATCTTGTTAATTGTGTGGTCATATAAATTCTCAGAGTAGATTAACTGTTGTCTTTTCTGTACTTGACTGTCAATTAAGGTTTTGGGAACCTTTTGATCTTATTGTTTGCCTGGCTTTAAATAGTGTTGATTACTGTGCTTTGTCGATAATTGCTAAGAGGCTTTTGACCTCTGTTGCTAAAGCTGTTGACACAATGTTCATGAAAAACGTGTTCAGCTGTTCTTTACCTCCTGTGTTTTCAGTATTTGCTTAAAAACAAACCCTTTTTTTTCTCATCTGTTTACTGCAGCACATTTATCAGTTTTGCTGAAATATCTGTAAGGAGTTTAACTCCTTCAATACAATTGCATATGTGGTGTTATTTTGACAAAACAATACTGTGATTGTTAAGAATGGGTTTTGTATAATTTTGAGTAAATGCTTATTGAATTTTTTTTTTTTTTTTTTTGATTTAGTGCACAATTTGCTAGGATAGGACTTTTAAGATGAAGCAGAAGATTTTTTGAAAAATATTTTGCAGAAGGCTGTTTTTTTAATGACTACAAACTCTATCTTTTAGGTAACGGAATGTGAAATCTTTCTGTCGTTGCTGGTTAAGTTTCTGGATGCAGACAAACCACAGTGGCTAAGAGCTGTTGCAGTAGAATCTATTCACAGGCTTTGTGTGCAGCCTCAGCTATTAAGGTATAACACACAGCAAGTTCCACTTTTAGTTCCATTTTGAGAAATCTTTTTATTTTTATTTGATGGAAAATCATTTCTAGAACATCCTGTTTATTATCCAGGAAGGGCTGCATTACAGTTCCTTCCATATTCCAACCCTCTCTGTCTCACCAGCGTCAAAGAAACATTGACCCTAAGCTGAAACTTATTGTTCACCTAAACAGAATATTATTCACCTAAATACTTGGAGTTAAAATGTGCTGTTATTCTCCAGTTTATCAAATCCTTATTATGTTTTATGTAATACTTTTCAGGTCCTTTTGTCAATCCTATGACATGAAGCAACATTCCACTAAAGTTTTCCGAGATATTGTGAATGCACTGGGGTCCTTCATCCAGTCACTATTTCTTGTACCAAGCACAGGGAATACATCAGTAGCACCAAACCAAACTGGTAAAGTCTTGTCTTTATTATCACTTTAATTTTGCAGTGTTTTCTTGTAATAACAAATTCCGGTTTGATTCAGTATATGCATTTGGTTTGATACAGTTCCGTACTTCAGTGTTCATTTAGCAGGTAAGCTAGCTGGAGACAAACTAGTTTCAGGTCTGTTGCAGTAGGTGATTTGTACCTGCTCCTACAACTGCCAAGCTTCTAGATTCACAGCTTTTCTGAGGGAAATTGAAGGATTTCTTTGTCTGATAAATTCTGTCTGATTTGGGTGGTATGTCACTTAGGGCTATGTACAACTGAGGTGGTAAGACACCGGATTTTTAGGGACAGAACTGGACTCAGAAAGCCAAAGGGTAGGAAGACGGATCTGTGTTTTACAGATAATCTTTGCTTTTTCTATTAGCTGAAAATAGTCACTTACTGAAAATAAACTTGATTATCTTTTCTTGCAGCTAGGGTTGTAGCATTTCACTAGGTACATTTTTTATTGTAAGGAAGAATGGTCTTCCTGTTAATCCCTTTGCAGGTAGTCACATCTGATTTAGGGTTCTCTGCTTCTTCCCACAGTTCTGGAAGCATGTCTACTGTTAAATTAATAAACATTAAAATGCCTGGGCTTAAACTCATACCTTCCAGGTTTCCTCATGAAGTTTGAGTTACAAGTTGGTCTTAGTATTATTTACATGAAGAAATTTGTCGGTAGTTGTTTGATAGTTATCTGTATGGAAGCTGATAGAGGAATATTCTTTCTGGGTTAGTTCATCCCAGCTCATTTCACTTATTTTCATCATACAATGCACACAAGAAGCCATTCTCAAATACTCCTCCTCAAAACTTTCATTTTTTCATTCACATAAAATAGCTCTGCAGCAGGGTCATACTCTTAGTGGTGTCATTATTTCTCTGGTTTATTGTTCCAGTTTGTTTCTCCTTTACCATTTTAGTTCTTCCTGCCTGCCTGTTTTTCACATCTCTTGCTCATGCAGTTCTCTGTGGCAAGGTCTGACAAAGAGCACATCAGTGCAGCTTGGTTTTTGAATGTGATCTTCTGACTGTAATGACTGTCCTGTGGCAGAAGGTGGTCTTACTCAAGGCTGACTTTTGAGCTTTAGTTTTGCAACAGAGTAGCCATTTGATGGCAGAAGGTGAAATCTGTATCTGCCTGCGTTTTGTGTCACTGTTATATTGGTGTAGGCCTTTTTACCACTGTAAGTTGAATTGCTATGAAAATATAGTTTGTCTGACTGCTTGGTGGGATTGCAGAAAACAGCCCCAGCATAACTGTGTTCCTGTCAGTGGCAGTGCTTGGCTGACCAGTTTAGTAATGTGACTTTTTGATTTTTTTTTTTTTAATCTCATAAGCTTTACTGTATTGAAGTGTATATAGATAGGCTTCTGCATACATTCACGTTGCCTGGATTTGTAACTTAGCCTCTCTGTTCCAAGAAAACACATTGAAGTGGTAGTTATGCTGTTACTACTTGCTTTGAGTCACCTTCTGGGGAGCTCTGCTCTTTCCATTGTCAATACAGAGAGAATCTGAACTGGTGCTTCCTACTTCTAGTACCTGCAGACTTCTTTCCATGTACAGGAGCTATATATATACAAATTTCTTTGTCCTTTTATCTGGATTAATTTTTTGGCTTCTTGAAATGGAACCAGTCCCTCCTGTCTGTTGGCTGGCATCTTGTTGGCTCTCCCCTGATGTTATTCTGCCTTGGGGTGGAACAGATTCAGACACTGCACTTCTCTTCATGTGGCTTACATTTCTGATATCTTTAAAGTTAGTAGTGATCTTTATTCTTGGAATGATTAACCTCTTTCCTACTACTTCTGAGTTCTAAATGCAACTCAAGTAGTTCTTAAATTTTATTTAAATATCTGTCTGAATCTTCACTAAGATCTACATTATTTAATCAAGACCATTGAAGTTCAGTTTGTTCAGAGTGTTATGAATGCTGATGCTGTGCCTTTCACAGAAACATTTTGTTCTGCCTGAAGGAAAGAGCAGGCAGTTAGTATCAAACAACCATGCCGTTTAGAGTGATCACTTTGCACATAATACCGTGTTGTAGACAGCAGGGGGAGCTCGAAAATAGGTTTTTGCGTTGGTGGTGATGTATCGAGAAGGGCATCACAGCCAAAGCTGTGTATCTCAACGTAAAAAATTAAATACAGAAAAAGGATATTTGCTGATCACTAGAAGTAGATTGTGAGAGCAGTTAACTTTAACACCTTGTTTTCCTGAACAGGAAGCAATGCGTCGGGGAGCACTGGATCAGCACAGACAAACCCAGGAGTTCTTGGGATGGGGGGCGGTGCGACTGTGTTACCTGCCTTCGAGTACAGGGGTACCTGGATACCTATCCTGAACGTAACAGTACAAGGCAGTGCTAAAGCTACCTAGTAAGTACCACCATCTTTCTGAAAACGTATATAACAGATTCTCTGGATTCTGATCTGAATATCCCCTATAGCTGTATCATCTCGACCTCAAGCAGATCAGCTGAGGAGCGGAGCCCCGTGCCGAGGCACCGTTCCTCCAGGGTCCTGATCATGGCAAGAAAAGGCAAAGAGGAGGCATCAGGAGCGCGAGGCAGCTCCCGCAGCCCCCCCCCCACACCTGGCAGCGTGGAGGCTCTGACGCAAAGTGGGCGGAGACAAGAGTGCTGGCGTTTCCCCCTGGGCGTACAAATGCGGTCCTTAGGGAGCACTGCGACCCAGGAGCAGGGCGAACAGGACGGGCAGACAGGGCGTGGCACAGCAGTGCGCGCAGGCAGGGCGAGCAGGCAGGGTGAGCAGGCGGTGCAGAGCACCTCTCCACCCTTTAGAGGGCAGAGGACCGTTGGTTACTGCTCTCCGATAGCTCTAGACCTAGCCATGGTCGCTACCCGGTGGAGAGCCCTTGCCAACAAGAATGTGGCGACTCAGATGGAGACCGTACGTATGCATGCGGCGGTCCAGGTCTCGGGCTGCGGGGAGTGCCTGAGGGTAGTGGAGGTAGCTCCTGCCTGAGATGTGAGCAGGTGGATGACCTGCTCAGACTAGTGGCCCAACTGAAGGAGGAGGTAGAAAGGTTAAGAGCCATGAGGGACTGCGAGAGAGAAATAGACAGGTGGATTTCCTCCCTACCGCAGCTGTCAGAAAAGCACCAGGAGGATGGTGCACAAGTAGCGGTGGATCCCTCAATCTCTCAAGGTTGATTGGAATGGGAGGGCCCAGGAGTCGGTGAGTGGAAACAGGTCCCTGCTAGGAAGGGTAGGCGGACCCCCCCCAAGCCTACCTCACCTGCCCAGGTGCCACTGGGCAACCGGTATGTGGCTCTGCAGGTGCAGAAGCAAGTAGGGAGGCCGAGAACGAAGGTAGTTCTGACAGGTTGTCTGGGGCGAGCCGGTCGCTCAAATCCCCACGCCTTAAGACGGCCTCTACCAAGAAGAAAATGAGGGCAGTTGTTGTAGGGGACTCCCTCCTCAGGGGAACGGAGGGTCCTGTTTGCCAACCGGGCCCTACCCATAGGGAGGTCTGCTGCCTTCCTGGGTCCCGGGTCAGGGATATTGCAAAGAGGATCCCTGACCTGGTGAAATCCTCTGACTACTACACACTGCTGGTAGTCCAGGTAAGCAGTGACATGGTGACTGCGAAAAGCTCGAGGGTGATCAAGAGGGACTTCAGGGAGCTGG
>VXAV01010730.1:1847-23792 GCA_013399715.1 Alectura lathami
TTTCTAAGTTTAAAATATAGCAGCAAATATTACATGCTGGTTTCTGCTAGTTTTATTTCTCAAAGTAATCAGGTTGCTTTTGGCAGGATTACCAGAGATTGAATCATTATGAAGCAAGGAAGAGCTGAGAATAGATTACATGATTTTTTTCACAGATGAATAAAAAATTAAAATTGACTTTAGTCTGCTACAAAGACTAACAGGTTTGTATATGAACTTTTCATATTTTCATGAAGCCACACATTTATCACAAACACAAACTATATGTTTTTGAATACTTAAAGCATTGTCCTTCAGTTGTGGTATACATTAAAAGGTGTCAAAGGTGTACATCAATGTTTTTGCTAAACATTATTTGAAAAAAAAAAGTAATTTACATGACAGATGAGACAGGTACGTTTTACGTACCTAAAGCTAAACATTTAACAAGACAGAAAACACTTAGCATAATGAACAGCTCTGTAACAGATGGCTCTGTAGCATTTCTAGTGGCTGCTAATATAGATTCCTGCTTGAAACAGTTTTACTTCAGCAGGAATGAAAGCGATCCCTTCACTTGAATATGCACATCAGTGAAATACGGAAAATTTCTTGGGGGAATACTGCAAAACATCACAGGGGGGACATTTCATATAAAAAAGAAATCAAAACCCATAGGACTAGATCTTGCCACGTAAGAAAACATACTACACCAAAGATCAGTGGCTCACAATCCTGGAGGAACGTTTCTGCTCAGTTTTAGAGGTAAACTGTAAAACTTCAGTGTTTCAACAATCAGTATCAGCAATTTGGACGTGACACAACAGTATATACAGAAGTCACACTACTGGCTTGCTATTACTGGCCTACACCATGGGTGACTGATCTCGGCTCAAATCTACTCTTTCATCTACTTCTGCAGGTTGTTCTTCAAAAAGTTACCCTCTAGTAATAAAGGTGAAAAAGTCTTCAACAAATCATTAATTTAAGATTAGAACTCTTAAAAGTAGTAGTGAAAATAAATTATGAATTCATTTTGGGAAGTGCATTTTTCAGCCAACAAGTTCAGAACACAACAATACTATTCAAATTCAATTCAAAAACTTTAATTTATCTGGATTCCTTTTCATCATTCTTGTAACCTATGAATCCCGTTTATATACGCTGATGTTCTTTAAAGGTGCTGTCAGCCATGACAGCTGCATTAGCTACCAACAGAACAGCCTCTTTGTTTATGTTTATGGGGATACTTACAAGCTGCAATTCCTATGAAACAGGACTCCAGTAGTTAAGAATACACTGGAGGAATTTTACCATATGCTTATATGAAACAGAGTAAATATCTTGAGAGACAGAATTTGGGGTGGGAAGTTAGCATTAGGAAACTCATGAGCTTCCCTAGACAGACTTTAGACAGAAAAGTATACAAAGCCATCTCAGCATACTTAGAAATTTGGAACCAGCATTTCAAAACCAGACTATTTTGGATGAACTTAATGGGCTGGATAATGAGCTGGTATTATGCTCTGTGACTGAAAATAAACTGAAATTCAAGCTGAATGTTTCGACGTACACTGGAAAATTAGAGGTGTAGCAAAAAAAGCCCACGCTAGGTAGAACTGTTCTCTCCAAACTGCTGCACATTCTTAGAAATTGTACTTGAGTAAGTTCCTTTATGAAGAACTGTTTAAAAAAAAAAAATCAACCAGTTTCCACATTGTAATATTAACTGTAGAGAACAAGCTTCAAACTAATCTTTTCCTTCAGAGTGACTACTCATAATAGAAGGCTTTAGACTCCAGAAATTGTAACTTGAAGTGGAGACCACTCTGGGTTATTCATACTTTCATTTAGCTCACCTTCTGACCATTCAGTTGAGAAAAATATGCAGACAGACATAAACTGCTGCAAGTAAAATGTGACTTTCAACTGCTCCTGGATGTTCAAGCATCTAGGCATTAGTCATAAGTTTGTTTACTTCAACTTTTAGCAAACAAAATTGCACATGGCCACTAATATTACCAGTATAGGTATACTGATGTGTATCTACATTACATCATATATTTGTACACACAACAACACATTACATACATTACATCAGTTAATGTTCTATAGATTTGAATGCCTGAAAAGCAAACAAAACAATAATAAATCCCTAAAAGTCAAAGAAAAAAATGAATAAAAAAAAAATCATTTGCAAATAGCTGAGCAGGCATCCATGAATCTTTTATCTTTATATAGCACCTTTTACTTAAAGAGTGTTAGAACCATAAAGAAAAGAAATCCCATACAGTTCATGAAATCCTTCAAGCCTAATTGCAGTCTTGGTAACAAAACATGCTACTCAAGATACTGTAACTCCATCTGAGCCTCTTGTTGCAATTACTGCTTTGTTACATTTTCAATGTGCATAATTAGGCACAATTCACTGCATAAATTACTGTACTCTACCAGAACAGCTTCCATCAGTAACACTTCAGTGGGATGCGAGGGGAGGAACATGTATTCAGAATTCTATCTGCAAACAGGCAACTATTTTTCAAAGTTGAGCTTGTCAGGCCGCTGCATTTGCATTTCAGTGTTTCCTGTGCTCAGACTTCTTTTTTTCTTTAACAACTTACGTTCACAGAAGATTGAGCAAAAATACTTATTTTCAAATAGCATGGAATAAGCATGTAGACAGTGCATTAGCAATATCTTTACGTTTTATGTAATATGTTCATATTTATGTTTTTGCAGATTATTCAGCAGTATCTGATTTACCAAAACTATTTCAGCTTTTACTGCAGCTCCAAGCTACAGAGCTGCATTTATTTTATACACATAAATTCCACATGCAAAATAAGTCTTACCCAGCTCTGGTTGTCTTATATTCCACCTTAAGGATAGGTTTGCAGGGTTCTGGCTTCTTTCCATCCTTCAGCTGCTTTCCTAAAGTGAATTTGTGTTCTTATATTAATCTCACAACTTCATAATATGACTACAAATTATGAAATTCAGTTTACAACTTATAAAATAGAACATTCATACAAACACTTCTTCAACACCTCCGCCAATTACAGAGTATGCCTTTAAACACCAAGAAAAGATTATTAATTGCCAGTAGACAACCTGGAATATTTATATAAAACATTGAACAATACTTTAAGTGTTGTGGAATATTTATTTCCAAAAATACAATCCTCTAAAAAGTCATTTTAATTAACACAGAGTGATTTAATTTCTCATGTAAGCACTTGCAAAACAGTAGACAAATAAGATGAGCTTTATTATTATGAGCATTATCCTTAAGAGTTAAGACTTGAGTTTGAACATGAAGGGTCACTCTCTCTATTTCACTTTATTAGCAACTAAAGCTCCTATAGATTTAATTTCTTCTAACATCATGGAAAACTTTAAGTATGGTGTAAGCATGCATGTGTTTTATCTCTACGCTGATATAAGTTGATGCAGCCATATAGTTCTGCAGAAATTTAATTTGCAGCCCAATACCAAAATAAAAATGAAATCAAGAGGACAAAACCAAACTAAAGCTAGCCTAATCTTGTTAAGTTTTGTCTTTTTTTTTTTTTTTTTGGACTTAGGCATGTACACCAGGCATATCTTGCATTCATACACAACTTCTTTAAAGAGCAGCAGTATATTTCACAGAACAACATGCAACTAGGCTAAAATAATGCAGGATTACCCGAGAAGTGCGAGCATCTTAACAGATCTGAATTTTATTTTATTACAAACCTTTGAAGGAAGTTATATGGTAATCTACACATTTATACATGAAACATGATTGCTTATCCGCATTTTTAACATTTGGGATTGTAATGTCAAGCAAAAAGCAAGCCCTAGAAAATATGCAATAGTTAATTTTAAGATCTATGTCATTGTGTAAAAACCAGCCTGAAGTTCAGAGATTTAGACATCTCTGCATTGATTTGGACTCTTATTCCACAAAGGCTGGGTTTTGTGGGGTTTTTGTTTGTTTGCTTTTTAACTGAAATCTATCAGACTTTGATATGACAAAAAAATTACCTTCAGCACAAAATTAGATTTTTTTTTTTAACACCTGGTTTTACAAAATGTTTCTATTAAAGATAAGTTTTCATTGTGTTTTAAGAGCTGTCAAGCACATGGGCATCCATCTCCAATCTTACCATGTGGAGTGATTGTCTGGAATGGTTTGGTAGGTGATTTTACATTCCATATGGTCAAGGTGCCATCTGAGTGACTACAAATAAATTGTTTTCCTTCGTGATGCCAAGCCACAGAGTGGATTGCCTATACAAGAAAAGAGAAGAAAAAATAACAGTGGAAAATGAGCCTCTCAGTATCATTTTATCCTTACTCCTTCCTTGATGACCTTACACAGTAAAAGGAAATTACAGAAAGCACTAATTCAATCATGTTGCTCTTAGTAAGTTCTAATCTACCCATGGTAAGGTTTCAAGTGCTAAATGACTTCTTTCAGACTTACTTTATCCATCACATATGCTGCCTTCATTGTATTGACACGTTTAAGGGGAAAAAATCCTCCTCAGTCCTGTATTAATGCATTTTTTCACCAATAGACAGCATGCAGAAAATAACTGCATGCTCTTACTTGAGTTTTGCTACCAAAACATCTTATTGGGCAAAATATCTTGTATGTACAAAAGATCTACTTGAGATTATTAAGTCCAAGTTTTACATGTTATTTTGAGATGCATACGTAGATATTCACAAGAGACAAACAACAGCTGTGAACATCAGTAAAACAAGAACTGAAGTAGTGATCAATAAGATTTTACAAAAAAACTAAACATTTTCAGCTTTAGATGATGAAAACAAAGTGTTAGCTTGAGTAAGCATTCTGACAAAGAAATTGAGTAGAAATTTACCAATAAACCTTACCACAAATACAAAAATGTCTATGTACATAAAATTACAAAGGGAACAATTAGCCACACCACATGAAATCTTACTGTAGAAAAAGCTAAGTGAAATCTATTTGCTGCCTTTAGGTGAGAGAAAAGTAAAGAAATGAAAGAGTTCAGATAAAGCACAGAGATGAACTAGTAAGAATAAATGACATGCCATTTTTGCTTCCAGCATCTCTGCTAGAACATGAAGACATTATGAAATCATTTAGTGATATTTCAAGGGAATTTAAAGCATTAAAACATCAATGAAAATCTCAAGTATTTCTCTACTACCCAAAAGGCTCAGAAGGAAGTATTACTTGCTAGAAATATGAAACTCTGATCCTGCTGAGGAAGTAGACTTGCTTAATACTTACAGCAGAGATAATACTCTAGTAACCTAAACAAAAAGAAGGAACTGCAGGGGTGAATGCTAATAGACTGTAGAATACCACCTTGTGGATGCATTCCCTCAGCAGAGATTCTGTTTGTAACTGTAAGCAAGCCTTAGACTCACTCCATTTCCTATGTACATATGGACTTCCTCTGCAAGGAACCCTACCTACCAACGGAAGCATAAGGAATAAAATACTTGGTGAAGAGCAAATCACAGAAGACAGATGCAAGATAGCTTTGCCTAAAGTGATTACACAGAGATCAGGTCGTCACATTCAATAATGTTATACAGAAGAACGAGACAGCTTCGAGCAACATGACTGGGGAATCCAAGGATTCGGGGACAGAGAGGAAAATGACTGCATATTGAGTGTGGAGTATTGCATAAGAACTGTTTCAATTTTACATAGCAGTAAATCTTGATAGCTGCAAATTCAAGTTTAGTATTTCTTAGTCAAATTTAATCTTGTTCCCTGTTTTGGGTGGAATCACTGTGGATTTTGTTAGAGGACAGATTCAGTATAACTATCACATTTACACGTATGTAGATTTGAAACAAACATCTCACATGAAGTTAAAGACAAATTACAATAGTCTTGCTCCTTCTGTTTGTGAGGCAAGTTTTTAATTAGCAAATAAAAGCAGGAATTATAAAAGCAGTTTTACATAAATTTAATATAATCTTGAAAAATTCTTTTTATTTACCAATATAGTACCAAAGTTAGTGATTAGCAAATTTCAAAGTGTAAACTAGCTAAAGCAAAGATTGCATTTGAAAAATCTCACTTCACAAGGAAGTTGCATGGTTACTTATACAAAGTAACAAGTATGTTTCACATACTCTCCCACATGGAGTCAGACTATTCCAGTGTAAATGAAACCATTCTTGATACACTTGTGTAGGAATACGTCTTAAGAATCTATAGCAAGGTAAGTTGTATAAAAAGAAGGATAAATGAGAAATGGAAACACTTCTTGTTGATAAAAGGTCAAGAGGAAGGAAAACACAAGAACTCATAATTATTCAAGTGGCATTCATGCTTATGAATGAGATAAAGAGATCTGTAACTGAGCACAAACAAGAAAGAATTGCTATCAATTTCTGCAAGGAACCTGATGAAATAGAAAGAACACTGAAAAAGAATAATAATGCCTTGGCTTTATGACTTTGACTAATTTTACAGAGTGCCTGGTTAAATTTAATGATGCAGTTAAATAATATTTAACACATTACATGTTTCATGTCTTTTTAAAATAATTCAACTAAATTATCTGGGCAGAGAATGAAAAAATTTGGTACAGAACACTACCTTTTGCTATTACACAACTCCAAAGTTTTATCAGCCTGATAAAACAGGCTGGTGTGTGTGTGTGTGTATATATATATATACATATATAATAAAACCAGATATAATGGAAATAGTACCAAAACTTTAGGTGGCAATCTTCAATTGCCAAAACAAACTCAGAAGTTGAGTAATCATCCCAATACACCAATTTTAGCAATATCTCTGGAAATCACCATTATTTCTTGGCTCTTTAGGGAGGTACAAAAATTAGTAATTCTAAAGACAACCTCTACTTACAACCTAAGAGTTAGATCAAACAACAAAATCTCAAGCTTTGATCTTTTTTTCCCCCCACATATCAAGCAGATATAAATGTTTCAGTTCAAAAAATACATACAGATCTTTTTTTCCAATTCCTATAGACCTTTGAGCTGATTACATGCGTATCATTTCAGAACAACTCAAAACCACTCCGCATATCTTCTCTTCCCAAAAGACAGGATACATGCAGAAACTGATACTTTGAATATAAAAAATTACTTTTTACTAGTTTTCCCTAAAAAAACTTGTTTTAGCTTATATTTCTAATATCAAGCTTATACTATTGCAAATACTATTGCTGCCATTCAGAACAACTCTATATCTGTGTTGTGCTCATTTTAAATACTCACATGCTTGTACTTTTCAAGTATTACATTGTCATTGGCAAATTATCTCTGCAAAGTCTCCCACAAGAACGTACCAAAACTGACGAGAATTACATTCACCATTCTTTGGATTTGACCATGATTATTGACACCTTTGTGCCATTAACTGAGTTTGAAATATACTGTGCACGACTGGTAAGTTCCTGGCCTATTCAGGTTTCCTTGTCTTCTTACAATAGTCCTCCATCTCCTGCACGGACACGGACAGCATTTTCTGGTAAACTTGAATGGAGGATGACACTGATTCTTTTTCTGCAGGTTTACCAGAATATCCAAAGCAGTCATAGTAACATCAGTATTCCTATGTTAACTTTCTTATTAATAGCCTAAGAAAGAAAACACATACTGCCAAAAAAAAAAAAGTAATAACAGCTATCAAAACCTAAATCAATATGCACCTCATGAAGCTCATTTTGATACAATGCATAGACATGGTTTGGTTTCTAGCAAGTCAAATTTTACGACTGTGCTTCTCCCCCCCCACTCTTTTTTTTTTTTTTTTTTTTAAATCAACACAGGCTACTTTAACATGCTTTTATTTTTGTAAAATAATCTCTTACACTTGGTCATGTACAAGAGGATTGAGCCTAAAAATAGTAATCATAAATACATTCACTGAGTTAATGCTATCAAAGCTTACTTTAAATCAGAACAAACAAAATACTGAAGATTAGACTTGATTAATAACTAAAACAAAGTTTTTTTTTTTTTTTTGAAAAAAGGTTGCATTTCAATTTTTTGTTGTTAGAAACCAACTGAAATTTAAGATATTTTACTTCTTTCATGGCTGTAAGTATAGAATGGGAAATGTTTGTAGTATGAACTATATTTCACAGGAGGAAAAAAAAAAAAGTATCTGAAGTATCCCCACTGTTTGGGCATAAAAGGCTTTAAAATCATCCAAAAAGAATTCAGTCTTATTTCTCCAATAAGCCTTTCCAATAAGACAAAAAAGGATGTATTCAGGAAAGATTATCAGAAAACCTGACAAAGATGAACTGATTTAAAGCCACAGTTTTACTGCATCACATCCTCCAAGTTCTGTGAATAATAATGCTACATTTGTGCATTCTTCTAAATTTTAAAGAGGCTGCTATTATATTAGATTGCTATTATAATAAGTATATACTACTGAAAGTTCAGGATCACATTTGTGATATAGAAGAAAAAAAATCGAGAACAAATTCTAACTAAATTTCCTGCTATAAACTAGAGTACTGTGGAGGGAGAATACCCCAGCAACCAGTACTAATACTGATCATGACCCAAAGCTGCCTTCCCCAACCAAAGTTAAGCAGAAATATGGTGAAAAAGGTTTCATTTACTGGTGGTGGTGTTGCTCTCCCTTTAAGCATTCCTGTCCTTGAGATGCGTTCTCCCAATTTCATGCTGCAATTAGCAGAGTAGTATGCTGAGTAGGCACACTTTCAGAGAAGAAAACATGGACAGTGTTCCACTGACTTAGCTTTCAGGAAACAAATGAATCTGCCACACAACAACACTGGAGCACTATGAAGCACGTACACTTCTTTTTATGGTAATACACATTGGTTTAGCAAAGGATCTTAACTCAGGTACTTCATTACCTCTTCGGCAGACAAAAAAAAAAAAAAAATTGAGTAACTAGATGCATTCACTTGCACATCCTCAAGTCAATTAAAAAAAAAATGAAATAGCTGAACTTGACAGCAAGCTGAATGTGAGTCAGCAGTAAGCCCTGGCAGCCCAAAGGGCCAACTGTACCCTGGGGTGCTTCAGGCCCAGCACTGCCAGCCTGGTGCGGCCTCACCTCAAGCACTGGGTGCAGGTGTGGGTGCCACAATATGAGAAGGACATAAAGCTATTATAGACTGTCCAAAGGAGGGCTATGAAGATTGGGAAGGATCTGGAGGGCTAGATGTATGAGGAGCAGCTGAGGTCCCTTGGTTTGTTCAGCCCAGAGCAGAGGAGGCTGAGGGGAGGCCTCATGGTGGCCTACAGCTTCCTCACAGGGGAGCGGAGGGGCAGGCGCTGAGCTCTGCTCTCTGGGGACAGCGACAGGGCCCGAGGGAACGGCATGGAGCTGTGTCAGGGGAGGGTCAGGCTGGGGCTTAGGAAAAGGTTCTGCACCAGGGGGTGGTGGGCATGGAACAGGCTCCCCAGGGCAGTGGGCACAGCCCCAAGCTGCCGGAGCTCTAGGAGCATTTGGACACCACTCTCAGACACAGGGTTTGGGTGGTCCGATGTGAAGCCAGGGGTTGGACTCCACAAATCTTGTGGGTTTCTTCCAACCCAATATACTCTTACAGTTCTATAACTATTCACTGCTGTTTGTGACCTCTCAAAAATGGGTTGTTTCAGCAAAACTCACAGATTAAAGTATGAAGTCAATTTTTAAACAAATGGCCCACAAAATCCAAAGGAAAATAAAGCAGCATAGTGACTGCTCTTCGCAAGTTTTTAGAATCATATCGGAACTTGGATAAAGAGCAGAACATATGAATGATTATAATATACCAGGTATGAACAGTTGGCATTCTTTTTGTAATAGGAAATCATATCCAACAAGCCTCTGATAATATTAACAATCAGTTAGTTAATGGAAACACCAATTAAGCTGTCTACGTAGATTTTTTTGAAAGTCTTTCAGCAACATTTCTTACAGGAAACCAAGCAAATGGATTAGAGATCTTTGAATAGATGAATAATTGGTTAAGGTATCAGGAAGTAAAGCAAGCTAAAGTCAAGACAGGCTGGCAGTAATTGATCAGTTCACAGATGAAGGTAATTGGCAGAGACCCCTCAGGGATTGGTGCTGCACAGTTTATTCATAAATAGCTTGGAAAATTAGAAAAGAATATTGAGATGATAAAGTCTACTCTACTGTACTGCAGTACTAAAGCTTATTCAAGTGAAGAAATACAGGCAGATTTTTTTTTTTCCTTCACTTAAATCAGCCAGCATATATAACTGTGAAGTGATGCAGATGGAAGAAAAAAGTTTCTAACATTGTCTTGCTTTTGGCTGAGATAAAGTGAATTATCTTAATAGGGGCTGGTACAGTGCTGTGTTTTGGATTTATGAGAAAATAATGTTGATGAGATATTGATGATCTAGTTGTTGCTGAGCAGTGCTTACACTGTCAGGGACATTTCTGCTTCTCCTGCTACCCTGCCAGCAAGAGGACTGGGGGTGCAGAAGGAGCTGAGAGGGGCAGAACCAGGACAGCTGACCCAGACTGGCCAAAGGGATGTCCCATACAACATGGCACCATGATCAACAGTTGAACTGGGGGGAGCTGGACAAGTGGTTGCTGCTGGCTGGGGACTGGCTGGGCATTGGTTGCCAGGTGGTGGGCAACTGCACTGCACACTGCTTGTTTTGTATCTTCTTTTGGCATTATTATTTTCCCTCCCTTTTCTGTCCTATTAAACTCCCTTTATTGCAGCCCATGAGTTCTACGTTTTTCCAATATGCCTCCCCAGACCACTGGAGAGGACTGAACAAACAGCTGTATGGTGCTCAGCTGCCTCCTGGGTTAAACCACAACATTAAGACAATGGGCCTTGCGCTGACGGTTGACACTGAAAAATATGAGACACCCTTTATGATACACAAAACAGGCCTAACTAGTACTGAACAACAATATAAACATTTTACAGTCATTTAAATGCAATCAACACTATTTTAAGTTATTTTAAATATAATACATATACTTGCATACTGTGAAAGATTCCGTTTTTAATCTCGGTCTTTCCAACAGCCTACATTCTCTTAGAAAATCAAATTGTAAGGGCTACAATGCTCCCCTCTTCCCCCCCCCAGAAAACAAACCTCTCCCAGTTTTATCCTTGATATTATCCTATAAATAAAATCTGTATTTATAGAACCATATTACTGCGACTGCGTAGTGGTTTTGTTTTCTGCACTTCTCAGAATGTAAGAGAATCCAAATTACAAAAATTGCTAAGACATCTTATTTAAGCTAAAGACTTCAGCTCTTAACACAGGTGAAAGTCATACTATGCAACAGGACAAGCCCCATAAAAATGGGAAGAGAAAGGTAATCCATGCCACCATTCATTGCAACAAACCTAAGTCAAACACTTCTTCAGACTGAAGTTTCTATTATACAAATCCTGCAACTCTTTTAAAGGAAGCTTCAAGTATTCACTATTTGAAAGACATTCGCTGGTGACAGGAGCAGGAGAAGTGAACAAAATTGTAAGTGTTATTTTTACAACTGTGAATGATGTCTTCATCATATGCAATGCAGAAGAGAAGTTATTACCTCATCATGTGTGTATCTGTAATCCGCCTTCTTTGACTTCAAATCCCATAATACCACTGTTCCAGACTCAAAGCCAATCAGGAGCTGCAATAATAAGCATAATTTAAGTCTTTATAAGAATAAGCAAAATACCATTTACGTGGCCTGTAGTTCTTGTCCCAAACAGATACAGCATAATATTAGATGAAGTAACTGCAAGTGGTTATGATGACAAGATTAGTGACAAGCTGTGAAGACCACAACACTTGAGATTTACTTCGCACTGGTTTTCATCCTCCTTGTTTTGCAGCTAATGCAATGCTAATACAACTGAAAGTCATTCAACATTTAAAAAAAAAATTGCATTTATCTTCAGAAGAGTCCTTGGAAATCCCTGAGTTCCAGGAAGCCCCATTTTCAACTCTTTCTTAAATGTATTCCTTCCACAGTGAAAACTGGGGTTGAGGGAAGCACCTTTTATTCATTCATGTACGTTTTCCTCACTGGCATTTCTTATGCTTAGATTTGCTGGAAGAATGTGTTGTCCTTCCTGAATTTCTAGGTAACAGTTCATTGTCTCTAAGGAGAAATGATACTATAAACTTTCTCCAGCTATTAATCAAAATTAAAATAATTGGCTAAAGGAACACAAAGAATATTAGTTGTTAAGAGGAAAGCTACAGAGAAATTAAATGGAATAGTTTTTGAAATCATCTTTTTCAAGAAGCAAAACCATTCCTGCAGGGAATGAAGATCCAAATTGCTCATAATAGATAGATACTCAACAACGTGTTAGAGCAATAAAGTGTTTTGTTTTCCTATCTTAAATGACACTTAATGAAAACAAACCAAGGCCAACATAAGGCAGCAGTAACAGCCTTGGCACTTGTTCTATAGCAGAAGGCAATGCAGCTTCCTATTTCATAGTAGCTGGATCTACGCTGAGAGCCTTCCTTTCAGCAGTGTTGTTCAAGTGGCTCCAAGCATTAAGTAGAAGGTCTTCAACTCGACTTCCACTCCTTACCTCACCCCCCACATCCCCAGCATGGACATACAGAAAAGGAGTAATTGTCTGCAGAGATTTATTCACTGTGGAAACAACCCGTTTCCTGTGCACAGAGGTGCCCTGACAAGTGCCCTTCCTACTACGAGTCAGAAAGCACTGTCTTCCCAATAAATGCCATTGTGAGTCAGAGAGAGAGAGATCTACATCAGTATGGCCTATTGCTGTACCTAGATGTTTTATGTCAACGGTCTTTTCAGCATTTTAAGATCTTCAAACTAGGTAGTTCTTTCCAATATGAAAAATAATAGAGGAACTCCAATCAGCTTACAGACAAAATATTCATTTTATTTCATTGCTATACAGCACTAAAATGCCCTAAAATACTGAATACATTTGATCTGGTAAAAGTGAATATTAGATTTTCCCCTCACTGCAGTATCACATACACTAATATTTCAAACCACCTTGCTTACCGTAAGTCATATTTTATAGTTTTCTATTTTAACTTTGAACTTTAGCCTGTGATTTTTCTAACAGCATGAGAAAGTTTTAAGAAGTGAGTACACAGGATGTCCTTGCAACTGCACAGGTGTCTTTTGTTTCCTTTTGTTTTGATGTTAGGCATGTTTTTCTTATTAGAAAGAGAACTGTCAAGTCATTCTACAACACTAAGTAACACCTTGACTGACAAAAAACAATAAGGCTTTAACTTTAATTGACAACAATTAAACATGAAATGTGAGTAGAATCACCAGACTAAAACAGATCACTTGTCTTTCCTCTGAAGTTACCATAGCTTCCCTACTTTCACATTCCAGGGTCAATGATTCTGGACTGTGATTCAGACCTAATCCTGCAGAGAAACCCAGTAGTTACACATGCTTGCTTCAATAAGCTTCAGATGAATGGAAAAGCTGTACTCATTAAATTCTTGGACTGAATCTGCATGTATCTAGGTTCCAAACTTACATTAACATGTTATTAAAATATTCAAACCACTGCTGAAACAATACTATCATTGCCTAATGTCTTCAGCTGCATCTACTGCTAACTTGTCAAGTCAAAAGAACAGAAGAAAAATAGTATTTCCCCTGCACACATGGAACAGCAGAAAGTAAAAATCTTCTCTTTCCTCTTGAAGATTATACTTGGGAGTTCAAATGCCTGAATACTCTAGAGGGGAGTCATTAATCAGTTTCAAGTGGCATCAAGGTCTCTGTGGTATATCAGCCTAAATTATAATCATACTTACTTCAGGGGTCCATAGAAGAGATGCATATTGACTACAGTTTTCAAATCCCTTTGACATATTTTACTTTATTCCTGTCGTGAAAACTAAGGAAAACCCTTCCTGCTTACTCTTCAATGTGGACCAAAGGACCTGAACAGAAGTTGCAGTTAGATCTCCTAAATAATGAGGCACAACAGCTAAAAAAACCTGAAGATCCTTCAAAGGGTGGGAGAGTCATATGATCGCAACCCTAAGTATTAAGAGAAGAGTTCTGACACCTGAAGCACAGTCTCAGTCTTGCAAACATGACTGAAGTAAGGAGTGAATTACAGCAGAATCAAGATATATATATGGTGTCAATTGGTATGCACTTGATCATATATGATTCTACAAAATTCAACAACACTATAGAACAAAACACCAGGGAAACTGATAAGACAAATGGTAAGACAAAAATAGATAATACATTTCTGAAGAATCTACTAAGGCGCATGGAAAATGAAGATGAGGTGATTGGTGGCAACCAGCATGGCTTCACTAAGGGCAAATCATGCCTGACAGATTTGGTGGCCTTTTATGATGGAGTAACAGCAGAGGAGCAACTGACATCATCTACCTGGACTTGTGCAAGGCGTTTGACACTGTCCCGCACGATATCCTGCTAAATTGGAAAAACACGGGTTTGATGGACGGGCCACTCGCTGGGTGAGTAACTGGCTGGATGGTCGCACCCAGAGAGTTGCGGTCAACGGCTCCATGTCCAACTGGAGACCAGCGACAAGTGCCGTCCCTGAGGGATCAGTACTGGGACCAGTGCTGTTTAACATGTTTGTTGGCGACATGGACAGTGGAATCGAGTGCACCCTCAGCAAGTTTGCGGACGACACCAAGCTGTGTGGTGCCGTTGACATGCTAGAGGGAAGGGATGCCATCCAGAGGGACCTGGACAGGCTGGAGAGGTGGGTCCATGCCAACCTCATGAAGTCCAACAAGGCCAAGGGTAAGGTCCTGCGCCTGGGTCAGGGCAACCCCAAGCACAAATACAGGTTGGGCAGAGAATGGCTGGAAAGCAGCTCTGAGGAGAAGGATTTGGGGGTGTTGGTTGATGAAAAACTCAACATGAGCTGACAGCATGCGCTTGCAGCCCAGAAGGCCAACCGCATCCTGGGCTGCATCAAAAGATGCGTGACCAGCAGGGTGAGGGAGCTGATCCTGCTTCTCCGCTCTGCTCTCATGAGACCCCACCTGGAGTGCTGCGTCCAGTTCTGGGGCCCCCAACACAAGAAGGACATCGAGCTGTTGGAGGGGATCCAGAGGAGGACACAAAGATTATCAGAGGGCTAGAGCACCTCTCCTATGAGGACAGGCTGAGGCAGCTTGTTCAGCCTAGAGAAAAGAAGGCTCTGGGGAGGCTTCACCATGGTCTGTCAGTACCTAAGGGAAGCGTATAAAAAGAGGGGGAGCTACTTTTTACATGGGCATAGCGATAGGACAAGGAGAGAAGACTTTAAACTAAAAGAGAGGAGATTTAGGTTAGATATCAGGAGAAAATTCTTTACTGTGAGTGTGGTGAGGCACTGGCACAGGCTGCCCAGAGAAGCTGCNCTCTGAGGCACCTGGTCTGGTGGGAGGTATCCCTGCCCATGGCAGGGGGTTGGAACCAGATGATCTTTAAGGTCCCTTTCAACCCAAACCAGTCTATGATTCTATGATTCTAGCACGAATGGAAGTGCTTCTTTATAAAGACTTCTGAGAGTTTCCATGAATCCATTGTTTTCCAGCACAACTATTTCCTCCCAGAGTAAAAAAAGAAATCAAGTGGAACAGGCTTTGGCCACAAAGTCAAAAAAAAAAAAAAAAAGCACTGAATTAAGCTATGTAGCAGAAGGTTCTTTCTCTATGAAAATGTACAGTACTACAGTAACTGCTGTCACACAGAAAAAAAAAAAAAGTTTTAATTCAACTCCTTGCCTTCTCTTTTATTTAATCACGAAATCTTTACTGTGAACTCAAGTCACCCATTCTATACCATTTTTTCAAGTGCCTTGCTAAGAGCTCTCTCAAAACAAAGGGTAACACCTGCAGATTTACTCTAGTAACAGAAGGAATTCATGGCCATTGATTTCATAGCTCATGTTCTTTGTGGCTACTGTGTCACAGGACATTAAAATGAGGATCTTGTGAAGGCTTCAAGAATTTGTACTATAAAAATCGCTGTCAAGATATAAAGATCACATTGGCAATCTTTCACAAGGAGAACACAAATCTGGTATGTAGCTTTTCTTATGCGTTTCACTAAGAAATGACTGTTCTGAAGCATCCTGTTGTACTACAGGCCAGTTAGGTTTTAACTAATTTATTGTAACTAGTAGATACTGTTAAATGGTAGTATCAAATTTAAATATCAAAAAATTGTTGTCTTGGATTAGCTAATCTGAAGACAGAATACACAGTACTCTATATAAATATACTTAAGCAATCACAAAGCATTTTACAGTTGTAAAAATAACAACAGCCCCATGGCATTACAAAGTTTATTAATTTCCTTCCCATCATTTCTGCACTCAGGCTATGAGATTTTTGTTTTGTTTTCCTTTTTCTTCCAAGTAACATATTAATGTGTACCAAAATAAGGACTTAACTTGCTTGTGATTTCAAGGATTTTTGCAATTAAACATTTTCAGCTCTATTTTCAAGTGTTTCTGATTACAAGATGCATTCAACTACCCGAGTAATGTTTCCTACAATCATATCTATACCTTGCTTCATGTTAATTTCAAAGCTCAAAACCTCAGTTTAAGTTTTCCTTCATGTTTCCAACATTGTCCTCGCCTACTTAATCCCTTCTTTAAAGCAAGTGTTACTTATACTTTAAAACAAAAAGTCTTGCTTGAAAAACAGTTATCTTGAATAGTCTTCAATCATATCCTACCTTTCCTTCATCCATTGGATTGTCACTAATGTGGACAATAGGTCCTGGGTGTGACTTGGATGACCTAAACAAGAAATAAATCCACTTAAAAGAAAAAATAGCCATACACAAAATTGCATCTCCTAAGATGATTACATGTAATATAAAGAAATTGCGTTTATGTACTTCCATAGCAAAACATCAAGAGTACCTCACACACTGATTAATCTTAATGCCTCCTAAAGCTGAGCATGGAAAACATGGAAACTACTTAAAAAAAAAAAATCAGTGTTGTTTCATACACTACCTATTTTTCATGCCACTTTTCTTCAAAAAGCTAAAATACAGTAGACTTCCACCTTGTTGTATTTCTTCATATACACAGTAGATTATCTGAATGCAATCATTAACTCCAAAAGCAATAGCTGCTACAGGCAGGACCAAGCCCCTGTTATTATTTCCATAAAGCTTTGCTTTAATTGCACATTATCTGGAAAGCTACATTCTGTCATCTTCCTTCTTTCACTTACACATTTGTGAACAGGAGGATATGACATGTTCTCTAAACCACTAATTCTTCACTGAAGAAAAATAAAAGAATTAAAGCAGTTACTTCTTCAACATATGCTGACCAAGATGGCACTAAAAAAAAAGGCAGAGTTTTGATTTTATGCTGCCTTCTTGCAATTAAAGAATCACTATCTTGATATTAAAGAAGATTGACTAATGAAGACTTGTGTTTCTTCAACAGCCTTCAGCAACTGATGGACTTCATGTATGTTTTGAAGGTCAGTGTAAGATATAACATTCTGGGAACAAAGCAGCACAGGAACAGCGGCAAACAAGTTATGTTTTAGGGTGTGAAAATATATACTTGCATACACAAGCCTAATTAAAAAAGAAAAGAGGAATGAAAATTGCTGTACAAAATATACTTTGTGCTTGGAATAGGCTTATTTAAATTTGCATTTTCAACGAGTAATGCATCAGCCCTGTCACAATGCATATCTTCCAGAGAAGATATTTTATAAGGATTACTGAAGCCAATTATTCCTCAAGATATGCTGATGTTATACAGAGTTCTGGGCATTGCAGCCTTAAGTCAAATTAGAAATAGTTTTGACAATTTAAAAAACAAGTCCACCTACAGATGGACTAAAACTCCCCCAAACTGTAGAAAGTGACTTTCCACATCATAATAATTTAAACCACATCATATTTTAACATACTTTTTTTTTTTCCTAATTCTTTAATTATCACAGATTTTTATGTCTGTTCCAGGCACTGATAATAGCATTACAGGCTTAATGTTAATGTTTAAGTTAACATTAACTTTTCACGTGAAAGCAAAGTGTTATTTACACATCTATGTATTATGCCCATATACTCTTGGTGCAGCGAGACTAAGATTAGGTGAGAACGTCATTTCTGCATCTGATATTAATAACATCTGGGACACTTCTGTTCTGTCTCCTCACCAGACAATACTCAATTAAACTCACAGTTCAATGGCTTTATTCCACATGATGACATAGCCTGAGAGAGTAAATGATTCCACATTGACAATGTGAATGTTTCCTCTTTCGGTGCCCACATACAGCCATTTACTTTGGAAAGGCAGATGACAAAATGTTATCCTGAAAAAGAATATCACCAGAAAAGGGGATTAAAAGAGATGTCTTTTATAGATTCTACATTTCAAGGTCTACATGGCCAAAAGGTAGCAGAAATGAGGCAAACAAGAAAGAGGTACAGACAAATAGCAAAACCAGTACGTGACGTTACAGTGAGATTCACAGACCATGTAAAAACTTAGAACAAATACAAAATAGAAACCAAAGTATTCTGAGACTATTAAGTCATTCAGATAAAAATCATCTTTGAATATCACACTGAACGTTTTTGCTGTTGTTTTAAAAGTAAAATACAACACGCCTATGTAATAATCTATAAATACCTCTTCAGAATCAATCTAATTTCAAATTTTGAAGAACAAATGATTGTTAGAATTAACCTGCCACAGTTTAAACTGATTTCAGGTAAGGAGAGAAAGTGAAAATATAACCTAGTAAATGTAAGTTTGCATGTATGCCAAAGCATACCCCAAAGAGCAAACCTAAAAAACAAGCAAACAAACAAACAACAACAAAAAAAAAAACACAACCAAACAAACCAAACCCTCATAAGACCCAAGCAACTACCACAAAAGTTAGATAAAAGGTAGTTAAAAGTTGGTGATACCATTTCACTTGAACCACATCTTAATTTCCTGCCTTGTATTTCTTTCCTCTATTGCTAGAGGGAAACAGCTGAACAAAACCCAAATGTTAATTGCTCTGGTGGTTGGCAGCCCTGTCCACGGCAGGGGGGTTGGAACTAGATGATCTTGAGGTCCCTTCCAACCCAAGCCATTCTATGATTCTATGCTGTCTATACCAGCAGAGATTTTTTTTGACTGTACCTAACTCCAGTGCAGATATTATTTTAAAATTTGGTTATTTCTGGCCTCAAGTCCTGCTTATTGTTTGCTTTGTTGTCAAAGCTGATAATAGAAGCTGCAGTTCCCACGCAGACATTAAGGTATTTGATATTTCTATATAACAGAAATATAGAAGTTAGTCTAAAAAATTTCTAGAAGATGTTTTAGAATTTACGGTTTCATCTGACATGGTCCAATATGGAAAAAAAATGAACTACTTGTGCTATAAAACTAGGGTTTTGAGGAATGTTTTAATTATAAGGTAAAATAATTATTAAATGGAAATTTGTTCTGTCAGCTCTAATCCTTAGCTTTACAGATTTGTTTTTTTCTCCCATTTGGACTTCCTTCTTGCCAAAATGCATGCATCATTTCACAAGCCTGTTAATAATTATTTATGCAAAGCACAGCTTTAGATCCTTTGCATGAGATGTTCTATATACACATTTAACTTCAGCACAAAAGTAAATGCCAAAAGCAGCAATGAAAAAAGCTACTAGTGGTTGAAAAGACATTAACTTGTATTATAGAGTTCAAAAGTTAAGGCTTCTCTTGCAATTCTACCTGGATCAAAAGTGTGTTGCTTACTTATGTATCGCTAATTTATTTCCAGCAAGGAAATGCTGTTTGCTCAAGCAAAAGCTTAGCCATTTTCCAACTCTGATTTCTGGTGCTTTAGTATTTAAGCACAAAGGTTGCACTAACATTTTTCCTTTATGTTTTACAGGAAAAAGCACTATATAGTAAGATTCAAAATGCTTCATCTCAGTGAGCTTGTAGAGGTGATAACATTTTTACTATATGTAGTAATCTGGAAACACTGCAGCTTAAACGCTTGCTTGGAAGACAAAACTGATTTTATTGGAAGTTGAAGTTAAATCCAGCTGTACACTCACCCATTAGGCAGACCTCAAGGTCTAGTGGCTCTGCCCACTAGCAGAGCGCTCCCACTGCGAGCAGGTCTAGGGCAGGGGAAGAGGCAGTGTGAGGCAAGAGGTGAAAGAAACCCTCAGTGCTTTGCAATGCTACAGATTTTTTGTGCCAGGACTCGTCTGCCAGAAGAAGCTGGCAGCCACATCAGCTGGATCTAAAACTGATCGAGAAGCCAGAAGCCAGAAACTGACCAGGAGTAGGTTCATGGCTATGTCTGTATTGATCTGTGAGTTAATATTGTCACCTACATCTGTCCAACACATTGGTTATAAAAAATGAATCTATTTCATGCCATTTAAAGGTGGACAAAAATATCAGTTTGGGCTGCAACTTTGATTACTATTGCAAAAGGGCAACACTCAAAGGAAAAAAGCGTTCAGCTCCTCAATACTCCTGATGTCTTTCTGGCATAGTTCTGCAGCGTGCAGCCATACTCAATTTATGGAAGAGAGATTAATTTTGTCAACAGTTAGCAAGCAGTGAAACGCTCCCCCACAAAGATTAAATTACATTTGACCAGGTAGCTTTACAAAACATTTACAAAATCAGTCAGGAGGTTGACAAGACTTCAGAATTGTAAATATACATATATGGAAAGCAGTGTTCCCAACCTTATCCTTCAGTGTCCTTTTACCAGTCTTCTATAATCAGAGTCTTGTGTGAAGTCTATATAACTGAAAAATATTCCTTTAGATCTTCCATGGTTCACAGAACCACAAGCTAAATCCAAAAGGATCTCATCATACTGATCCTGACATGACAAAAGAATCACTGATTCACCCCAAAATGTCATAAATATTACTACATTTGCAAAAAAGTTTACTTGCTATTTCTTTGTTTTCTTTCTGGGGAAAAAAAAAAAGTAAATCTTTATATTTGCAGAGATTCTATCCTACTCATCTCCTTTAATTAATTTCAGATAACTGCATTTATTTTCACATTCAAATTACAGAATAACATTTCCAACATTACAGTCCATGTACTGAGTTTCTTTTCTCTTCAGCGATTAAGGCTTCACTTGAGACACTAAGTAGATCCTAATGTTGGAAATTTTATAGCCCCTTTAGAAAATGGAATTCAGTGAGGACCTTTATCACCAGTGAAACCATAGCATGCCAACATTGTCACATTTGATGAAGGAGCTTGCTCCATTTAAAATTGGACTTGGGATTAAAAGAGGTCCAAACTTGTTTGTGCAGACAAAAACAAGTCTCAAGGTCTTGTTGGTAGTTGGGCAGCTCCCTCCTGGCCAAGGACAGCACACTTTTTTCTTAAGAATGCAGGCTTTCCTTCAGATACTTATTTTCCTGCCACAAGATTAGAATAATGTACTCTGTTGCTAATATACAAAAGACCCACAGAAATAGAAACTGCCATATTATGTCCTCCCCATTTCCAGCACTCAAGCATTCTTACCCTTCTCTCCATACCCAAAAAGAACCACAAACAGCAGCATTGAAAGCACTACAGATACACCAAACCCAAGCAAACTTTCTTTCCAAGCCTTTCTTGCACAAAAATGCCAACTGCCTGATAACAATCAGTCATGAGCAGAGTACGAGACATTTGCTTTCCTGCATCAAACCATTCTGACCAAAACCACCAGGAGAGAGGCATCCATAGAAAAAAAAATAGACCAGTTTTGTGCACTTAAGGAGACAGCTTAAGTGGGACTGCATGAGCAAGTGGTGACAGAAAGCAGGCTTTAGCAGGCAGTTCTTACACAGCACAACAAATTCATCACGTTATCTCGTCAGAAATTTCAGTCACCTCATTAAGTATGGTACATTTTCATGATGCTGACAGAAATTTTTGGCATAATGCAAGTATTGTGCACAGTACTTTATTCCAAATATTTTGCCTCTCCACC
>VXAV01010730.1:25458-44626 GCA_013399715.1 Alectura lathami
TTTAAATGTACAATATCCCTAACATATTTCACAGCTTATATGTTCTCTCATATATGGAGAGACATTTCACCTCTCTCTTAGGATGGCTTTTCAGTTTCAGTTAGACTCCACTCAGAAGGGATTTCTACGCTTTTATTTATACACAAGCAGAAAAGGGCTGATTTACTACTTGTAATGCTGACAGAAGACCAATTTCTATTTGCCTTTTCACACTTGTTCAATATTGAAATTCACACCAAAGGCTAAGGATTTGTGGATCCTAACCACCGGTAAAGTCCTCTGAAGTATATTCACAAGCTCTTGTCAGACATCTGTTATGACTCAAGGAATAACCAGCACCTGTAGCATCAGAAGACACTCAGCTTGCACTAATACAAGCAGTTCAGGCTGAACATTTAGTCTTGGAAATTATGTGCGAGGACTTGAACGTCAACAGATGTAAATTCCCTATAGGAGACAGAAGAATTATGATCATCACTGATGGGGAAAGTCTGCCAGACTGGTAAGGCTTAAAGAGTAGAGGTTGAATTCCGCCCACAAATGTGACCACTGGTCATTACGTGGCTCACAGCACTCTAAAAATCATTGGTGTACAGGGAAAACAGCTAATTAGACAGCGGAGACAGGTTTTAAACCTGTTTCATAGAAGTCTGAAGTCCCAGGGTAGTAGGCTGCAGCACTTCAGTTCTGGCTCAATATCAACCACAGAAGCAGAAAACACACAGTTGTATCTCCAGCTGCACCTAGATGTGGGACTCAGAGTGCCTTGCACAGCCTTGAGAAAATAATTTTCAAAGACATAGGATCTCACATGAGTGAAACATTCACTTCTGCAAACCAAGACGACAGAAAAGTTTTTTTCTAACTTATTAAACCAAGATAGAGCTCTTTCTAAATCTGCAATGTAGTAAATCACCATTGAGCAACATTTTAAAGCCCAACTGGAGAAAAGAAAAAAAAAAGGTTTTATATGAAATCAAAGGCAAACAGACCAGATTATTTCCTTTTGATCTCAAAAAACACCAGTTTTCAAAAAAAGGGTGAAAAACATAGCTACGTGTCACATGTTAAATGTATACTCAGTGTATTATCCACTCTGCAAAGGCTCTAAACATTTAACTTCCCAGATACACTGTTTGCATATGTCTGTTCTTTGTTAGTTACACCATAGTCCTACCCCAAAACATATAGGGCAAGGTAGGGAAAAAGAAAACAGTCCCCTAAATAAAGGCTGCAAGTGAAACAGTGGTATTGGTACACAGAAAAGCAAAGCAAACAAACAAGGTCTGTCATCACCTGCTCTCAAAGGCCAAAAATATCCTGTGTGTCCTTCTGCTATCCACAAAGTGGCAGAATTGGTCAGTTTATAAAGTCAGTGAGATGGAAGGAGGAAGAGATCATTTCAACTAATGCCTGCTAAAGCACGGCCTGAGTACAAATTTCAGCACCTAACAAGGTGAGGTATGTGTCACAATAAAAGTCAAAAATCCTATGTGCTAGTAAAAAGTAAATCTGAGGGATTTTTTCAAACACAATGCAGGGTTTGTGTTTTAAATACAATGCTGAAGTTGCTGTTGATAGCAGGGTATATGAACTAACAGTACTTAACTTTGTAACTCCAAATTGTGCAGTTTCATCCTGAGGAACAGTATTTAAATCCCACAGCACAGAAGCTGACATATTAAAAATTAAAATGATATCAATGCATTCAGTGATCAATATGCAAAGCACCAGTACACAGAACACTTGGTTCTATTTTTATGTTATGATTCTTGTTGTCTTCAGTCTAAGCCACAAAGCAAGTAAAACATTCCTTTTGGCATTAAGGCACAGAATCACAAGCAGCTCAGGAAAGATGCAAGTCTTAAATAAAAAAAACTCATTCTACATAAAGCTGAGATATTTTCAAGTTTATACAGGTGACAAAAAATGCATTGTCATTCACTGAAAAAAAATCCTAGCAATGCACAAAAGCTAGGATACTGAGGAAGTTCACACACTGACTTGTATATTTAGCGAAGAGGTACCAATACACTAACCATACACTTAACTTGCATAAGTCATGCCAGCACAAAACCTCCATGTCGGCATCATTTTGCATTTTTTCCTGGCCCCTACACATTGCTCCTCTTCCTCCTTCCCACAGTTCAGAAGAAGTGGCCAAGCTCATCGTTAGATTGGTTTAATACCTTCTAACTTCTGTTTAGTAACTAGAACACTGAGCAGCTGCACAACCCACAAAAATGCGACAAGAACAAAAGGCTAGAAAACTTGAAGCACTAGCTTGTTTTGTACTATGCTTCTGACATCAGCCATTAAATTTCAACAGATTTGTTACACGTTGACACATTCACCAGATCAAAAAAGGACTTGTTTCAAATTACTCACCATTGGTACCTCAGAGGGCTGGAGCACCTCTCCTATGAGGAAAGGTTGAGGGAGTTGGGATTGTTTAGCTTGGAAAAGAGAAGGCTCCGGGGAGACCTCATTGCGGCCTTCCAATACTTGAAAGGAGCTTACAGGCAGGAGGGGGACCGACTTTTTGCACAGGTGGATAATGGTAGGACAAGGGGGAATGGGCTAAAACTGAAAGAGGGGAGGTTTAGGCTGGACATCAGGAAGAAATTCTTCACTGAGAGAGTGGTGAGGTGCTGGCACAGGCTGCCCAGAGAAGCTGTGGATGCCCCATCCCTGGCTGTGTTCAAGGCCAGGCTGGATGGGTTCCTGGGCAGTTTGATCTAGTGAGCTAGTGGCTGGCAGCCCTGTCCATGGCAGGGGGGTTGGAACTAGATGATCTCTGAGGTCCCTTCCAACCCAAGCCATTCCATGATTCAATAGGCAGTAAACGGCTACTTATCTGTTAAATGGTTGGATTTTTACCTACAGATACTCAGCTTATTTACAGATTCAACAAAAGCAGCAACTTTAAAGACTTGGTCACTATTTTGACAGTAATGCTTTGTCCAGACCTGAAAAGCTGCAATGAAGACATCTTCCACAGCTAAGAATGAAGACTATAATGGATAACACTTGTGTAGAACTATCTAAAATGAAAAAGCAGCTCTTTCTTACCACTCCCTGATTTTAAAATTAATGAGTAGAAAACCAAGAATTCAGCACACTTCCCAGTCTTACACTAGAGGCTATATTCTGAATTACTTTTCAGGTAATTTAGTATTCAAATTCCTTAGTTAACAAAAGTACTTAACATGACAAGAATTTATAAACATGCTATGTCCATTTTTGTTTCCTTGTTTGTCATGTTCAAAACAGTCCTGAAAGACAGCTAGCCAAGCTACATCACCAACAGGTGAGACAAAGACACAAGTTCTAGAAATCACATGGTTAAGCGCTGGGCAGTCATTCATGTATACAGCTAAAAGCAGGGAATTCACCCAAGCTGGTAAAGCATCATACGAGCAGAATACAGACTTCAGTACTGCACCGTAGCTCTATTTTCCCCCCACCCTTCTCTCTTAGAAGGTTCACAATTAGATTTTCAATTATATCTTTTAATCTGGCTTGTATGAATTGCTTCTGTTAGCTTTCTATGCTAGAAACAACTTTTTAGTTCACATTGGAGTTCAGCATGTAAGGACTGGATTTGAAAACAAGATCTGAAGAAAAACTGTCCCCTGACATACTGCGTCCAACCCTTAAGAAGCATACCAATATTGCTTTTCTTCTATGTAAACACACTTCCAGACACTTCCAGTTGGGTACATAATTTTTAACCTTTGCATGTAGGGTTCTACAGAAAATGCTGATAAAACTGAAGCAATTGCTTCAGTCATTTAGTAAATTTAACTTTGTTTATCCTCCAAGGACGTTTCTCCAGTTTGTTTATTTATTTCCTTTAACCCTAACTAATTTCTAAGATACTGAAAATCCCTACGAAGTACAAGCTAGCAAATTGAAGCGTCATTAGAGAACATTACTACAAGGCTCAGGTTTAGTATTTCATATTTTACTAATTTATGTTTGATAAGTTAGTTATCCGTATGAGAATCTTAACCACAAGTCATAAGTTACTTAAAAGATTTTATTAATTAGGAACCAAACATCTTGGCACGTGCTAATTGAGTGTTCAATTTTATTCATGTACACATGTCATTTAACTTTGTAGTTAATGTACAACATAAAACTGACCCAAACAAAGTCAGCTACTTCAAATTCACATAACACAAACCTATTGAGAGCAGTAACACTAAGAGCTCCAAGTTATTAAAAGCAGCTAAATAGACTTAAATGGCTGTGGCAACATATGGCTCTAGGATCTTTATTGTTCTGGCTACTTCTGCAAGTTATGATGCTGCATACTTAAAATTACAACAAGAATAAACCCTTGCCTCAGAAACTTTACTTTCACCACTCCTTATAACTAAGGTGCTCTTACTAGATATTTTAGCAAGACGGTTTTTCATGGAAAAATCAGTAGTCTGCCCCAAATTAACGTCTAGTACTACCACTGAAGTGACATGAGCAAACTGGACTCCTTCCCTGCCCCTTTTTCTGGTAAGAACACACACAGTTCCACTCCCTGTGACAGGTTTTGCTAGTGAGAACAGAACACCACATTTCAGAGAATCACAATATTGCTAAGTTTGGAAGGGACATCTAGATATTATCGACTTCAACATCCCTGTTCAGGCAGGGTCCCCTAGAGCATGTCACCCAGGATTACATACAGATGGCTTTTGAATATCTCCAGAAGAGACTCCACAACCTCTCTGGGCAACCTGTGCCAGCACTCAGTCACTCTCACAGTAAAGAAGTTTTTCCCCATGTTCAGTGAGCACTTCCTGTGTTTCAGTTTGTGCCCATTTCCTCTCATTCTATTGCTGGGTACCACTGAGAAAAGTCTGGCCCCATCCTCTTGACACACCCTCTCTTCAGATACTTACATGCATTGATCAGATTCCCCTGAGCCTCCTGTTCTCCAGGCTGAACAGGCCCAGCTCACTCCGCCATTCCTCACAAGAAATATTCCAGTCCCTTCATCATTTCAGCAGCCCTTTTCTAGACTTGCTCCAGGAGCTCCATGTCTCTCTTGTTCTGGGGAGCCCAGAACCAGACACAGTACTAGACATGTGGTCTCACCAGGACTGGGTAGAGCGGGAGGATCACCCTTCTCGACCTGCTGGCAGTGCTCTTCCCCGTGCACACAAGGATATCACTGGCCTTCATGGCACACTGCTGTCTTGTGGTCAATTTGTCGTCCACTAGGACCCCCAGATCCTTCTGCACAGAGCAGCCCCTAGCCTGCAATGGTGCATGGGGTTATTACTCCCCAGGTGCAGCACCCTGCACTCAGGTTTGTTGAATTTCAAGAGGTTCCTCCCTGCCCATCTCTCCAGCCTGTCAAGATCCTTCCAAATGGCAGCACAGCACTCTGGAGTGTTAGTCACTCCTACCAGTCTTGTATCATCAGCAAACTTCCTGAAGAGGCACTCTATCCCTTCATCCAAGACACTGACAAAAAAATTAAACAATACTGGAGCCGGTATTGACCCCTGGGGGCCCTGCAGGCCTCTAATGAGACTCTGTGCCACTGAACATAACTTCCTGATACTTGCCATTCAGCCAGTTCTCAATCCACCTCACTGTCCACTCACACAGCCTGCACTTCCTGAGCTTGCCTATGAGGCAACATCATAGGAGAGTGTAAAACCAACAAACACACACACACCTTCCTGAAGTCTCAGGTAGACAACCTCCATTGTTCTCCCCTTACCTATCCCGCCAGTTGTCCCATCATAGAAGGCAATCGGGTTACTAAAGCGTGATTTCCCTTTGCTGACCCATGCTTACTTGCCTTCCGTATGCTTACAGATGGTCTCCAGGATGAGCTCTTCCATCATCTTTCCAGTAACTGAGGTGAGGCTGACTGGTTTGTAGTTTCCTGGACCTCCTTGCCTTTTTTGACGACTGGGGTAACACTGGCTTTCCCCTAGTCCTCAGGTACCCCTCCTGATTGACATGATCTTTCAAAGATGAAAGAGTGGCCTAGCAATGATGCCTACCAGCTCCCCCAGTACTCATGGATGCACCCCATGGACTTGTGGACATCAGGTTTGCCTAAAAGATCTCTAACATAATCCTCTTCAAGCAAAGGAAAGTCCTTTCTCCAGAAAGCAAAATAATGCATTTAGAGATATCCATACATCTAAGACTCTAAATTAGCTTCCAATAGATTTACAGTCAGAATCACCTCCCCACATACCCCTGTTTAAACATTAGGTAGAAGCTGATGTCCAATGCTTTGCTTCAAGATGTAAAGCCAAATTTTATATTTATGTGTAACTAGGAGCTACAGGTAAAAGAAAAGTAATTTAAGGAACAAAAAGAAAGAGAAGAGGGAGTCAGTTAGGTTTGGATACACCACTGTATTTCATGGCTGGACAGCTCTTCTTACACTAGAGGTGAATTAAATTCCCCCCTACTGGACTTTCAACTACTGACACCTCCTTGGTCGAGAAGAACTTTGCTCTGTAAACAGCACGTTGTGTTTTGTGCACAACAGTTTATACACTGTGATCACAAAAACAGTTTCAAAAGGGACTTAAAATCACTGAGAATCACTTCTACCTCAAGACAACAGTAATCAGCATCTGTCATTCCTGAGAAACTTATTACCTGCTCTTTTTAAAACCACAAGGTTACCCCATAATGCACCCACCATTCTACTCTCACACATCATACAACATCACATTAGAAGGTTTTATATAAATATTTTATATAAATATTTCAACTTTCCTCTTTCTTGTTACCTATTACTTAAAGCCTATTAATTCCTGCCCTTTTCAACAGAGGTACAGGTCATAGATTATTACGTGTTTTTGCTAGGCTCCTCTGAGCTCTCTGAGAAGTCCAGCTCAGAAGCACACTGTTCAGAAGTAGGCATAGTATTCCAGTTGAGACTGTACTTATTCTGGCAAAAGAAGGACTGTTTCTCAAAAACTTGTAAGAACTAACAAACAAAAACAAAACCAACACACACACACACAAAAAAACACAAACACACCTCAGCTTAGAAGAGATATGTTGTGTCTACTCATAAGCAGCTTGGGCCCTAACAGCCTGCAACTTGAGCCCAAGGTAAATCCAGTTTCAATTATTTAACAATTTATTAATTGTACTGCATCAATAAATCAAATCCGTTATTTGCATAGTGTGATAGCAATGTGCAAAGAAATAATAATCCATTTCCTACCGTTCTCGGTTAAATTTGAGTGAATGAAGTATAGCAGGTCTCTTCTGACGTAGGTTCCACAGGTGTAAGGTGTCATCAGCCAAGGCACTCACAAGAGCTCCCTATGAGAAAAAAGTTTTATTCAGTTTATGTCTAGAACTCTAAAATTACCAGTAGTAAGATATTTACAAGCATGCATGTCAGCATCATAGCACAGCTAAGTTTCAGGAAGTAGCAACAACTGATGTGGTCACGGCACTCAGCTTGCTCGCATTTGGTTCAGCAGTCTACTGAGGGGTAATGGGGAAGCAGCTTTTTCTGGTGTGCACACATCAGCTCCCTGATGCACACATCTGCAGAGAAATAAAGCAATCAACTCAGCAGCTAACATCTACATGCTGACAAAGTGATATTTGACTTCAACATCCCTCTGAGCTAGAAGTCCCTCTAGAAATCTGGCCCCAGATAGCTCAAGAACAGCATCACTGCCAGGTCTCAGCTGTTCTGTCTCTAGAAATAAACATGACATTATCGAGGCTTCACATTAGAGATATTTGCTCACATCTAACACAACAGCTATCAGAGTAAAAATTAACAAGCCACTGAAACCGTTGGTAATATTAAAAGTGTGCTTTACTCCTGACATGAATAAGTATTGCTAGCCAAAAAGCTCCTGCTTATAGCGAGTACCCAAAGATGGAGCTACTTTCAGCAGTTAGTCAAGCAGTTTCTATGATTAAAAAAATTCCCTTAACTGTTACTTCTGTTTAACACAAGCGATTGTTAGCATGAATGGTATCCACATTTTGATGTTTGCTTGATGAGAAATTGAAGAACACACACTGTATCTTCTCCAAATTAGGGAATATGGAGATCATTTTACTAACCTCATTAATCAGGAACTGAAGCTGGATCACTGCAGCTCCACTGTCATGCTGGCAGTAACATTCAACTCCTGGCCGACCAAAGCTGGAATCGGTATCATTAAGGAATAATTGTTGTATGCAATGTAGAAGAAAGAAAGACATGATCAACATCGCTAATACCACATTCAAACAGGCTAACATCCTGCTTCTAGCTAGCACACTCAAACTATTTAACCATAAGATCTTAATGACCAACAAAAAGATCAATTTATGAACAGAGTAACACAGAGGAGTTGGAAGGCCCATTTTATTTATCCCCATGGGATATGAAAATTTTGTATAACTGCTTAAGTTATATTCAAAGGATCCTTTGTCGATGAGAACACAATGGAGAACAATGAAGCATCTATTTTAGCGATGTTAAAATACCAGGATCAGTATGAAAGAAAGTTAGTTTAAATAAGCATCATAACCAAATGAGCAAAGTTTAAGTGCTAAAGGAAATTTCTCTCCTGTTTAAATGCTACTTACGGACGAAAGAAGAGCTGAATAATGTAAGGCATATTAAAAGAAAATGTGCTGTGACAGAGATAAAAAAGATCAGTAGCTAAAACATGGAGGAGTCAACAGTACATTATGTATGATGTAAATTTCCAGAATCTCTGTATCAAGATTTCCTGGATTCACACCGTCTATGAGATAACAGAAACGTGTACATTTTCCCCTCCTACATTTAAATCAGTTCTCTACCTTTATAATGCATATCAAATGCAAGAAGTAACAACAGATACTTCCTAATCTCCACACTCGATTTATTAGTTGCAATGACTCTGTGTTCTCAGTTTGGCTATCCTCTTTTCCTGACATTGAGGCAATTCTCCAGCCTCTAGTAGAGGGTACAGAAATAACACAAGTCCAAACGAATTACATAGAACAATTGGTACATCATCATGATAGTACAAACAAAGGTTCTGGAAAATAGTTTGCCAGAGAGCTGAACACCTACTGTTTTAAGCAGGCAGCTTGGGAAGAATGGAAATCACTTCAAAGATGTATGCAAATCAAGGGAAATACACGATTTGTTCTCTCAGTATATGTCAGAAATCAGCAAATCATTACAATTCTCACCCATTCTTCAAGTCTCCTATTTAATGAGGAATTGTTGATTAAAAGCAAAGTGGATACAAATACCCTTAAAAAAGGTATTTGTCATGTATTTTATATAAATATACACACATATATATACACACTTATATCTCAGTGTGTGTGTGTGTGCACATCTGTAGTGTGAACACACATATAGATAGATAGATGTATTCACAGCAGAGATAGCGGAAAAGCTGAGGTGACTACTAGGTTACATGCAAATTGAAACCCACATCTCCTGTTCAGCCTCTAAACAGTGAGAGAAAAATGTAAGCAGAACTACAGTGGAAATCAGTCTGCTTCAACACACCTCCATATTTTACCTTTCAAACTTCAGCCACTTTCTCCTCCTAGCCAAATGAATCCATGTATCATCCAGCCAAGTGATGAGAGATATACTAAACAGATGTTGAATAATCCAGCAAACTTAATTTCTACAGGGAAGAAAGCTGGAATTAACAATTTAATTTTGTTCTGGAGTGGAAGAGCTTAAAGAACCAGCTTGCACCATCCATTTTTCCCCCTTGTATTTTTTCATTCTTATCAATATGGTTCCCGTACAAAGAAGTCATCTATACTCTACTGCCAGTTTATAGCACTTCAATAACTTTAGACGGCTTAAAACCCACACTTCTCCGTCCCCAAAAGGATATCTTCCTTCACAAACCTGGAATACTTTTAATGTAGAAGCAATGCTTTTACAAATTAACAGACTGGAAAAAAAATCCCTACAAGGAAGAACAGAATTTTCAGACTCTATTTACTTCAGGCTTGCTCATGCTTCAGTGTTCACTTGAATTGACAACCACTTGCAGAAATAGACCAGCAGTTTCTGAAGGTAAAATTCAGATGTTTACAGGGAGTGAATTTTAAGGCTTGTCAATTATTTATATGCACTGACACAGTTTTCTAACAAAAGATTTCCTGAACATCTCCCCTGAAATCAGCTTCTAACTTAAATATGTAACACTTGTTCCTTCACCACCCGCAATTTATTTGGATTTGAGACTTTGTAGCTACCTTGCCTCAAAACAAGAGGAGTATGACCCAGAAAAACACAGAGAAATGCAGCAATTCTTAGAGTTTGTGCGGGATGGAGTAACTCAATCCTTCAAATGTTGGATTCAAGCACTTTCTGCTGTAAATATTTACAGAAGCACTGTTCCTAGTGAATACAAGTTTCAATATTAATACTCCGACTTTTGACCGAAAATCCTTCAGCATTTTCCAGGACATCTGAACCAGTTTCCTCACCAGAAATCAATGCATTCGCAACATTACGAGTAAGTTTACATAAGCTTAAACATACAGAAGAAGTTTCTGCTTTTTGACAAATCAGTGGAAGCCTCGTATACAGATCTGAAAACAGAGTTTGATCTCTTTTATTCTACTTATGGTTACCAAAAAATAAAAATAAAATTAAAAATAAAAACAGCCCTTGCAGCTGGTCCATTAGTTCCTTTAACCAAAGATTACGTTGCCTTCATTTTTCACTTGGTATCTAACATTATTCTTCTTATCTCAAATTGATATCATTCTCCTAACGATCATCAATCTTTTCTAGAGCAACGTAAAGCCTCCCAGTTCTGTGGGGTATGTTGAGCTCAAATGTCACTTCAATACCAGCTGTAGGAGGGAAAGAGAATGGAGAAGTTTGGCTGGAAAGGACTTTCCGAGAAGCAGTCCAGCTGCCTGACCACTTCAGGGCTAACCAACACTTATAGTATATTCATCAGGGCGTTATCCCATAATAACATTCGCCTGCTTCAGTCCTCCTTCTGTGTTCAGCATTTCTCAACCACACAAAGCACACAGCATTCGAGGGAACGCAGTTTGTCCAATTCCTCTACAGCTGTGTATGTGCTGAAGGCACTGCGCTGAGCAGCGACTGCCTACCATGCAGCAGGCTCTGAAACAGGCCAAGAGTGTAACAGATAATGACAAGACAAGCAAAGCATTTTCATTCTGTAGAAGGGAAAAATTTTCTGCCAAAGACCTAGGCTTGCTCTAGAGGAAACAGTCTGCTCTGAGCAGGCTTTCTTGTTTGTTTGTTTTTAAATAAAAAAACAATGCTTTCTCCTTCACTTCCGAGCATTTTTCCTACTATTCTTGTTTGGTCTCTTATTCAAAATAAGAACAAATAAGTTTAAGAGCTTCCCAGCTGTAGCTATGACTATTGCTTCTGTGCTCCCTAATGCCATTAGGAAATTAACGCAAGCAAACACTAGCATTTCTGTCTCCAAGTGCATGTTTTACAAAAAAGGAAGCAAAAGACAAAAGCCATGGCTGAGAGAAGGGAGAGAGAAGGTGCTCATGTCCTAACATCAGTGCTCATTTTCCAGCTGCCAGAAGCACAGGTCACACATTAGAAAAGCACACAAATGCAACCTTACATAATGACACCAGCTTTACTTTGATTTTTTGGCAGGAGTTGCAAAAGGTATTTTTGCCAAACATGTTGCAGAGCTATGTCTGCTTATTTTGATTTTTAATTTTTATCCAGGCAGAACTAAAGCATTTCAGTTTGTTATGTTTAAATACTGCAAAATATTGTTTTAAAATTCTTATTATTTATAGCTTATCTGCATACAAACAACTCAGTGCATATCTGCCTCAAGAGGAATATTTTGAGAACCCTAATTCCAGATTATGTACAAAAGCCTCAGAAGAGCAGTCCATTTATTTTTATGCCTTTTTTTTTTTTTTTTTTTTTTTTAATTCAACTTACTGTGAGTAGGCCTAGGGAATATTGCATTATTTTTTCACTTGTAGTTGACCCATTTGACCCTGGAGACAGCTGCAAAACCTGTAGCTATCAATTCAATCCCTAGCATAAATCTGTAAAGAACACAGAACCACACTTATAAATTGATATCTGTTATATAAATTACTATTAAATTTGTCACTGCTACAATAACTTGGGATTTTCAAGACAAACACACAACAATAGCTTCTAATATTCATTCCCAGATATTTCTCAAAGTTCTGGCTATAACACCTCACAGTAGTGAAACATTTGGCAATTTTGATGAAGAAACAGATCTGCTATAGGAGGATAATACCACTGATCCGAATTACATACAAACCACTCAGGTTATGTACAGCATCCTCACGTATAACAGCCTATAGCTCTACAGCACTGCAGAATGCACCTCCGTGCTTTTCTACAGTGATTGCTATACAGTGTTTTTCCACTTGGCTTAATCATTCCCTGAATACGTTTTCCAGACAGCAAAAGCACCACTTTGCACGCAACGTTGCATGTGCCTCGACTGTGGCCCCCCCCAAGAATTACCGTAACATAGAGAATGTGACAACAGTAAGATTTTCAAACTGCTCTGCACAAATAAAAACTACAAGTCAGCCTGGTATTGCTCACCATTGCCTAAGTCTTGGCACAATCCAACAACACATAAAAAATCCAACAGATAATTTATGGTGCTCTGTAATTTGATGCACAGTCCTGGCATACCTCTGAGCAGCACAAGAGCAGCTTCAAATCGTTCAACTGAACTGTCTGTCAGCTCTCTCTGTGCCTGGGTCTGATCAGTACTATTCCTTGCACATACAGAAGTATGATCTCTCTCAGAAACAATCTCAAAGAACAGTTTACCTATGCACACAGCTAGCCAGTAAAAGAGTCACTCAAGAAGCTGTACAGTACCACAGTCAACACTATCTACAAAACTAGCTTTGACCTCTCATGTCTATTTAATATCAACAAACAGAACAAACTCAAAAGTTGCAAAACATTTTCGGGAGAATTTTAAGACTTCACATCAAGCTGAGTATGGTAGCATACTGCTGTTTTTCAAGAACAACAGGATTATAGAAATTCTTTCTAAAACCTTTGGCCTGCATAGCATCTTGCTGTGTTCACACCTCTCAGCTAAGCAGGTCTTTATTCTTCCCCATGTCTCACTATTTATGCCTGAATAAGTATAAAATATTCAGTAACAGTTCATATCCACTTTCCTATATGTAAACAGCAACATCAGACAAAAACAAACAAACAAGGACTTCTTTGTTATTTATGTACACAGTGCTACAGTTCAAAATGCATCTGAATCAGGAAAACAAGCAGCAGCATCTCACAGGTCCCCCAGACTCTCCAGCTCTGATGTTTCTGTCCCCTAACTTTAGTGGCAGAGCACAGCTACATTCTCTTTGCTGAATGAGTGTGCTGGGGGGGACGTGCAGACAGTACAACTTTATGAAGAAATTCAAATATTAAAATGCTTTTTTTTTTTAAATAATAATAAAGAGTAGAGATCTGTTTTTATAAATTTGAGGTCAGGTACCGCTCCAAAAGCGAGCTGTAAGGCTTCTCAGATTTCTTCAACTTTGTCCAATTTGTGGACTTCCTGTGAGGGCTGATGAGATGTGCCCTTTTCCTACAACCATCGACATCACCCAGGCAACAAGATGCTTCCAGGGTGCAGCTTCAGCAGCAGCTCCAATTGAGGCAGGATGTCCCTTCTGGTCTAGTCAGTGCTCCCTGCCCTCTCCTCATACCGAACGTTCTTGCCAATGACAGAAGTGGCATTCACCCAGGAGGATGGGGTGAAGGACAGCTGTGATCATTGATTTTGGTGCCATTACGAACCCTCTTGAGTTTTATTTAATCCTTACATTACTGATGGGTATTAACAAAGCAACTCCGAGCCATTTTTTTCATTGTAATTTTTTCTTGGCAGCTCCTCCAAAAATCTATCACACTAACACTAACTACAAACAACAGTGGAATAAAGAAAAGTGCCATATAATAAAAACAGCTCCATCAAAAATAAGAGGCATTTTTCTTTTAAAAAATTGAAAAGATGTACAGCCAAGTAAAAACTTCATAACATATAAAGGTAATAACACCTTATTCACTGATCTGAAAAAGGTATCCTTCTGTTAATGGGCAGGTCTCGTTTTCTTCAGTCTCGGAGCATGAAGCTTATTGTGTTGCCTTCCAAGAATCAAGGAAGGGTTGCATCAGGCACATGACTTTCGAAAGCACAACAATATGCAACATTACTGGCACTTTTGACATTCAAGAGAAGCTGAACTTGGATCTATGGACATTTTTCCCTCTCTCCTCTCCTCCAAGTGGAGTCAAGCACCAGCTCTCCCCAAGTTCCAGTGACAGCAAGGCTACCCCACCACCACCCACCGCAGAGCCCAACTGCCCACACCCTCCTACACATTTCCCCAGCACAAACCAGAGCATCATGGGACAGGAGCTGCAGCCCGGAGCAGGCACAAGGAAAGGCGGCAGGGCACAGGCGAGCCAGGACAGGCGCCCACGCAGTCCAGGCTGCCTTAGCTCACGCTTTCTTCCTGAGATGAGCAGCCACACCTCACAGCCACCATCCCCTTTGGAAGTCAAATAGTTTACTGCTTGCTGCGAGAAGCGTGGTGTTGTAATTTCTTTTTCAGTGCTAAGTACCATTAGCTTTAAAACTGAGATTAAAGGTTTGCCAGATGGAAATACTATCAAATTACCAGAAACAGCTTACCATGGGAACTCTAGCTGGATGGCTGCAATGTATTCTCCTTCTGCCAGCTAGGGAGGAGCGGGAAGCAAACTGACCTTAAGGGAACAGGATAAGGAAAAGGAAGCTGACAGATACGGACAGACAGAAGACACTAGCTGCAATGCTTGTGCATCAAATATAGCACTTGCTGAACTAGCTGCTAGCTACATACAGTTTGACCTGGTTACTTGAACAAGAAAAAAAGCCAACATCACATACAGTATTTGGAAACCAACACAAGTCTCACTAGAGACTAAAGAAATGTAACTTTCCAGGCAATGAAAAAAATAAAAACCTACATTTGGCTTCTTCCTATTAGTCATAAGGATGAAAATAAATGCAAGGCATCTCATAGAAGAGACTAGGATCTCGGTCCTGGAAGGTTAGCAAAGAATTTGTCCAGAAGTCTTCCCCTTTCTCTTGAGAGAAAGAGAAAAGCAGGAGGCAGAGGGGGGTGGAGTGGGGAAAAGGAAGGTAAGTTTCTTACATTTATGGTTTAAAATAAATAAATAAGTAAGCATATCCTTTGTGCTATTACTATTATGCAAAGAGGGTGAAAACACACTGGGCAACCTACTCAGGGAGTTGGACCACAGGGTCTCCAGAGGCCCCCTCAGCCATTCTGATTCTGTGAACATCTGATATTTTAGCAGTTCATTTTAGTCTTAATTATATTATTACAAGCACCATATAAGCTGAATAGGCTACAACAAACAACTGATGTTTGCTACTGCAGCTTCACCTGAGCTGGGAACTACACAAGCCACTAAAATCAGGATTTGTCAGCGTCTCTGTCAGTCACCAATAACATTGGCTCCTGCATAAATGCAGATCATCTTGCCCAAGGATTCACCTTGTTCACATAGTGCTCACCTCCCTTAAACCTCATAAGCCAGCTGATTGTTCAGGGTTGTTCAGCCTGGAGAACAGAAAGTTCCAGGGGGACCTGATAGCAGCCTCCCAGTACCTGAACAGGGCCTACAGGAGAGCTGCAGAGGGACTCTTCAGAAGGGCATGTAGCAACAGGACAAGGGGTAATGGCCACAAACTGGAAGAGGGGAGATTGAGGCTAGATATTAGGAAGAAATTCTTTCCTGTGAGGGTGGTGAGACACTGGCACAGGCTGCCCAGAGAGGCTGTGGCTGCCCCCTCCCTGGCAGGGTTCAAGGCCAGGCTGGAAGGGGCTCTGAGCAACCTGGTCTAGCAGGAGCTGTCCCTGTCCACAGCAGGGGGGTTGGAACTAGATGACCTTTAAATGCGCCTTCCAAGCCAAACCAGTCTATGACTCTATGATCTCAGGTTCATTAATGTTCCCTTATACAGGCAGCTTCAGCAATTTCAAAGCATAAAAACTTTTTAACCTAAACAATTATTGAACTCGTCTGCATAGAAACTGATCAGCAGTGGATATTGAGTGGTTATATCAGATTTACTTTCTAGCAAAGAACAGCTGAAGTCAAAAAACATCTTAAACTTACAAGTTACTTATAAACAGGCACAAATACAGTATTTCCCAATAAGCTTTGAGAAGTACCAACCAGCTCTCTGTAAAGGTTGTATTTTGTAGATTTTCCTCATAGCTGCCAGATTACAGGCTTTCTTTGATTTTACTCATTTTGTTTTCCTAGAGAATGGCATCCAGGTCGTACTGCTCAAGTCTAAAAGCTGCATTTCAGCAGTAACAATGAAAAAAAAAAAAAAAAAGGAGATTAATCTTGTTTTTTCTATTCCATGTGGGATGAGAGGGAGGGAGAATGGCAGAACACAAGGGGAGAGAGATATAATAATATTTGGAGCAATTTCTTTATTTATATTATTATAAAAAATATTAAAATACATATTATATAATGGTTCCTCTGACTCCACAAGATGGACTGAAATGGGTTGTAACTGCTAACTCACTGTTTTGGGCAGACTATATACAGAAGAATACAAGTAGGAAATAATTTTATACTTAGAAACACCTTCATCAAAACTCAGATACAAAGATCTTTGTATTCTGTTGCATGCTTCCAAGCACTACTTATCTGTCATCCACTTAAACCAGTTTAATTTTAATCTCAAATTGTGACGTGTTATTACACATCCCCTACCCCATCCATCCTTCTGGTAGCATACTCTGTCACAACATCAATAATTAACAATGCGTTTTCTTCTCATGTCTACAGCTTCTTGGCCACGACTGAAGGCAGGGCCATTTTATGAACTGAGCAAATCTAGAAGAATGACTTCTCTTCCAGCATCCAAATATTTCATACAGACATCGCCAACAGCAGCATTAACAAATGTAATGTGCTGAACTAGATGTTAAGTGAATTTTTATATACCTATGTAATTTACAAAAGCATAAAGAATCTTGCATTATCTAATAAGAACAATGTAATGTTTTCAAAGAACATAGCCCATCCTTTCCCAATCAGTTACTGTCAATTAATGCCAATTCCTGACTGCAAAGACAGTGTTAGGTCCAGAAGCATCTCCCCACTACCACCTGTGCCTCATTAACCCTTTAAATATTTTGTCCCAAAATACCACAGATGCTACTACAATTTCCACATTAACATCATTTCTAGTATTGCAAACCACCAAAAGATAAGAGAAACTTAATCTTTTGCTGCTATCAAAGTAGTAGTGACGGTTTTATTGGCGATTGGCTCACTATTACCACCACAAACAAAAAGCTAAAGGTACAATTCAAGCAATTCAGTAGATGGCACTCTTCCTCCAAAATCAAGAAAGGAAACTGTCCTCATATAAACAAATAACCACATTTTAGCTGCCATGCTTATTTTTCACATGTAAAAATACTATTTACTCATTGGAGCATTTCTTACTTTTCTTTGTAATTTTCATAAAGCTTGGGAAAAACAAGGTTTTTTTTACATGCAAAACTATTGAGGCATTACTGTATTTTGACAAAATACAATTCTACTTTGCTATTTTGTCCAGACATTTGTGCTATTACTCAAAGTCCATTCCATACCACAAAAACAGCCATACACCAGTGTTGTATGAAATAACCTTTTGTGGCTTGTGTTTACTAGAAAACCAGTTTGAGGTTGACTCCAAGGTTGATGTTGTCCTTTAAAGTTGTTTATACAACCTTCACTGATATTTACTGAAATGCATTAAGGTCTTATATTAAAAACAAACAAACAAAAATAAGCTTTTTGCAGCATTTTAACATTAGTAGTAAACATTTTGCATGATACAGTTTAAGTTCTATTAATAAATACTGTCAAAGACAGATGGTCATATTAAGCTTCCTATTTCCTCTCAGCTCTTCTTTTACAAGTTTGTGGGTGGCACCTCAAATTCTGCACTCATTGTACTTGAAGACTTCAGATGGGCCCTTTGGCATCACCCTGCTAAACAGAATTCCTAGGAGAGCATGAACACAGCACTGCTGCTCTGTTCAGGGTGTGGATGTCAAACAGCTTTTTCAAGATCAGGAAGGACAGAACCACTCATGCAGTGCTATGAGACTTGCAAGTAGCCACTGCCCAGTTTAAGACTGCAAAAGGATGGAAAACAGAACATTAACAGAAAAGCACAGTTTAAGTCAGTTTTCCTAAGCATGTTTTCTGCAGTTTAAAAAAAGTCCCTCCTTGACTGGAGGGAGGCATGCTACTACCTTGCAAACCTTGCCCCTTTAAGCGAGGAGGGATTTGGTACTTCAGAGAATATGCTCATCTTTAGTCTCACCTACCTCCAGTTTCCAGATTTCAAGTAACACTTGATATTCAGTGTTCACCTGCCCTGTTATTACAAGAATGTGTACCTTACTTATGAAGTGCTAGTAACTTCTGCAGCTGCAGAGCTGTTTTGTTCAAGCTTGACAGAGAGGAAGAAGTCTTGCAGATAACATTTTGCTGTAAGCTTTACAAAAATAGGAAACTGAGAAGAGGAGAAACCCAGATTTAGACATATCCCACCAGAAGGGACAGCATTACCTCAACATCCTAAAATAGAGGCTCTGCATAAAATGCTGCAGTCACCGAAAACACTGCTACAGTTACCACACATGGGGTAATTCTACTACAAGAGAGCCACACAATACCAGGTTTCACAGATTAAGCATCCCAGCTTCTTATCTCCAGATAAAAGTAAAGGAATACCCGTATCTTTTAAACTCACTTCCTATAATTGAAACTGTTCCAGTACCAAGGAAAGGGGAAACCCCACTCTCTTCCTATGATGGCTGGAAGGAAAATGTTAGATAGGGCAGCCGGTGGTTTTGAGCCTGTCAAAGGTGCAGCTACACCTGTTTGTGCTGCCTGGCACTTCCAGGTTCCTCCACAACCCTGCACCTTAACTAAAGTTTCTAGCAATGCATTCTGCAATAATGAGATTGTCTTCAGAAAAGACTGCACTGAAATTTAAGAGTTTGAAAACTGGTGTATGACTCTTTCCTTATCATAAAAAAAAAAAAAAAAAAAAAT
>VXAV01010730.1:66379-100688 GCA_013399715.1 Alectura lathami
AAAAAATCACAAAGTAGAGAGTAGATTCTCTTTACCTGATATTTCCCCTGGATTTTATTTACTCATTAAGTGGAAGATGGGATTTCTGAATTAAAAATTCTAATTTTCTTGTCATGACTAAGCACCTCCAGGCAGTGTTGTGCTTAGGCTCCTAACAGCCATGTTTGCCATACTTTAGATCTGATTCGTTATCGTTTTCTTCCATTCCTAATTTAATTTTTATAGATACTCTATTGTGTAGGAATTCAGCTCAGTGTTTGTTTCTCACGAACTGGAGTGTTTTGGGGTTCTTGATCTCTGCATATTTGTAATAAAATCANACTTAATTAATTTTGTTCTTATGTTGTACTAAAAATGCAGAGTTCTTTTTTGTTCATGCAGTCTGTCAATTTCCTCTGCTTTCTGTATCGCAGCCTGGGCCAGTTCAGTTAAGAANGGAACATGTAATATATGCATTCAATATTTCAGTTTGCTCAGTAGGCTTTTTTTTCCTTAGATGCCAAAGTGAAATTAGAAATAATGATACTGAGGAATTTCTAATTTTAACCTGACTTAGGCCATCACTTCAATGTGTAATTAACCTTATGTTCCCTTCAGTGCCATCTACACACCTTCTTTATCTGGAGAAGACATGGTTACACAACCACATGCACCTTGCACTGTTATGTGCATTAGATCATATTTCTTCTGTAACTGGATTTATTTTGAGAGATACTTGAAATGCATTAGTGCAGAACCATATAAACACAGAATAACTGAGGTTGGAAGGAGCCTCTGGAGATCGTCTGGTCCAGCTCTCCACTCAGTTGTAAGCTAGGTCCAACTTCAAAGTTAAATCACGTTTCTCATGGTTGTGTCCAGTTTTTTAATATCTCCAAGGATGGACATTCTTGTAACCTCTGCTTTTTGCCTTATTACAAAAATGAAAATACAATTACTTTTCCCTCCCCCTCCTTTTTTTTTTTTTTTTTTCTTAGCAGTGGTAGGGCTCAGCTAGGATTAAAGCCTCAGGCAGACAATGCTAACACAGCCAAAACAGGTTTTAAACAAGGCAAGACTTTTATCCATATAGAAAAACTATGGGTTACTAGTTTACTGAATAATGATTTTTTTAATGTATTTATCATACACTTTTTAAGGTATCCAGTCAAGTATAATACAAATGTCTCTTATTACAGTGCCACTTTGAGACCTGCATAACAGAGCAAATCAAAATATGAAATACAATGAATCCAAGTATGAAATACAATCTGTCTCCATTAAAAGGCAACAAAATATTGCAAGTGAAATCAACACAAGCTTTATAAAGTAGTTAAATTAAGATGAAGTATGAGTGTCTGCCAAGAGAAGAAGGATTTTCTTGCACTAAATGAATTAAAGCTAAAATATAATGGCCAAAACTAATTTATCCATTCTTAAACAGAATTACACTGCTGCAATTTCAAAAAAATGTCTTTTAAATATAATCATCTGTTTATATACAGTATTTTGTCCAAAGTGTAGCGTTTCAGACAGAATCTTTCATCAATGAGTCATTTTAAGAGACTACCCACTACAAGGATAAAAGAAAAGCTCACATATTTTATTACTGACATTGTAATTACAACACATTAGCTAAGAGGGGATTCCTATTGTACAGTAGTCTAGCAATCTAGACAAGTACTCATTTAGTCTACAGTAGCCTTAGTCTTTGATTAAAAATGACTGGTGTTACATTGGTAGTTTTCCTCTTACTTCAAACTAAAAGTAATGGATTACATAAACTGCAAGACTAAAAAAGCAAGCAAGTAGACTACTTCTTTAATGATGTCAAAGCCAGAACTTCCAAAATGTGTGTATGCTTCATTTAATTTCAGATTTTTTATTTCTTTTACATTTATTTTCATTCATGTTACCATTTTTCTGTGAATATAAAGACTTTTTTTAACACCAATTCAGAAATAATAATGCCAAATATGTATTCAAATTTGGTGATTAGCTTATTTGTGCAAGAAAGTTTCAGATGTCAAGAGAACGGAAAGATTTCCCATAAGAATTAGAGTACTCCATATGTTTTCAGCTTCATTCTAAACATGGTAGACAGAACCTCTTTCCTTGTCTTCCTCTGTCCCTCTCAGCTGGTGAAATAGGAGTTTAAATGTAAGGACAGCTGAGACTTTCCAAAGGAAATGCTAGAACCCTCAAATTTAAGATGACATAATAATTTGAGGTTAACAAGGCAAATAACTGTTTAGCAAAAAGTAAAATATTAAGAAGACAAATGGGTCGGAGAAGCCTGGAATATGTAGGGCAGATTGTGATTTGTTAGTCACTGAATTCTCATTTCACACATTTTTTACAATTTAAATCAAAATGTCCCAAGGTGCTAGACAGTAAACTTCTTTGGACTAGGGTTTAGATCCCATTGATAACTAAATCCCAGACTTTTTGAAATCCTAGCTGAGGCAGTTGAACTTTGGCTTGTTGTAACAGATTGAATTAGAAACTAGAGGTGATTATAAGATTTAATTGTATCAGTTTAGCAAGTGCTGTCATGCACGGCATTGTCCTGACTAAAATCTACAACTATTTCTGGGATTAAGTTCAGTTTGATGCACGGTCTCTTCAGGCAATGTGTGGAAGGGTTCATTACTATCTGCTCCCTCAAATCTCTGTGTGAGCCACCATCCCTTCTGCCATAGCATCCCACTATGGATGGGGTACAGTGCCAATTAGGAATAGCCAACATTAATTAATTATATGTAACATTTATAGTGTATTACCAGGCAGATGCTTAGAACAAAAGGGCAGTTTATGAGAAACAGCAGGAGAAAGATTAGTGGCATGGAGACAGTACTCTTTAGGCAAGCCTGACAGGTTAATCGGAAAAAAAAGATCATCTTCTTTTCATCAGTTGCAAACTGAGATTCCTGCCAAGCTGATATAGCCATGCAAGTACCCGGCACAATTTGTACTGATTCATACAGCTATGCCTAAACTATGACCTGCACTGGAATCTGTTTAATGTGCATTAAATGATACAGCTTTTTTCCTTGACCCATAGAGAAAATATCTTTACTACAGCAACACTGAGGTGTGTGCAGATGTTTCACAGCAGAGCTCAGGCACTGTGCACTATCACCAACACACATACAAGGCTTGTCCTTGTCTCAGGTAACCCAGGAGGCTTCAAAGGCAGGTGGGCACCCACAGCCGTGGGCCCTGTAGGCTGATGAGGTCTATTTTCCCCTTCCTTCACTCTGTTTTCTTCAGAGCAGAAACTGTGTTGATCCTCACTGAGGCTGAGCAGCCCTTACCTAGACTGAAATTTTGGGTGTTGGGGCTGCCCATGGGTCTGGCCAGGGCAGAGCCTGCAGCCTGTCCCACCCTCAACACCCCACCAGGAGCAGGGCACTGGGTGAACCAGGGCAGCCCCAGAACCAGGCACCTTCCTGAGGACAGGGAGAGGCTGAAGTCAGGCCGGGATGTGGGACCATGGTGGGGCAGGGCTGTGGGGAGCTGGAGACCAGCTGGGCTGTGGCCTTGCTGGGACTGGGGCTGGTGGTTCCGGGCTTGCATGAGGGCCTGGGGGTGGGCAGGGACAGGCAGGGCTGATGGTGCCTTGGGACCCTGACATTTTCTTGCCAGCATCTAAAATAGCTATTCATATCTGAAGGGCAGTCTTAATTTATGTCACTTGGAAATTTTTTGATATGTCATGACTATTTTTGTCTAAAAGATCAGCAAAGGCGAATTTTTAAAAATGAAAAACATATTTCTAAATAATCCTTTCATCTAATTTAAGTGAGTTATTCTGTTACTGTATGCATTCATATTGCTAGAAGGATTCTTGTGTAAAGTTGCTCCGTTTTCATTTTTGAAATTTGAAAGTCTTGTAATGTTTATTACCAGATACATAATGTGGGTGATATTTTTAAAGCTATGGGGTTGGAACTAGATGATCTCTGAGGTCCCTTCCAACCCAAGCCATTCTATGATTCTATTTATTTTTTTTTTTCACTTAATGTGAAAATGAGCTTAAGATTTATATTGTGCAATGTCAGCTACGTTTGGTTACAGAAGTAAATTTAAAGTTCTTTAGCTCCCATTCTTGTAACTCCCAACCACAGGAGTCTGTTGTTTTGGGAGTTCTGATTTAAGAACAAATAAAGCTTGTGTTTTGCTTATCTGTGTCAATCACACTGTCTCACTCGTTATGTGTTTTCATTTGACTACGTTTTTTGCCACTGTACTAGAGTACTCATTTATTTCCAGCATGTCATGGGTTACATATGATTAGTGACTGAACAAATGACAGTGAAAGGAAACAGGACTTGTAATGAATCATCACAGAGAAGTGCAAATGGGCAGTTTTCTTTTATTTGCTATTTGTTATGCATCATATTTTTAACATAGTTTTGGAGAGGTATCTCTGTTCATCATAAGATTAAAGAAATGCTGCATTTTAGGAAGTGATGATGAAAGATCTCCCAAATCCATTTTGCTATTCTTGTTTCACTGTCTGGCTGATACTATGTTCCCCAGTATTTTCAGAACAGCATGTAGTCCCTTGCACTAGCTTTTAGTACAGTTTGTTCCATCAGGGAGTACTGATGGCTAGGCTAGGCGAGACATTGGATTACTTATATTTCCACAACCACCATGTTCCTCAATTCTTACGCCAATATTTAGGAATCCTCAGTATACGGGATGCTGTAGATATATGTCTGCAGACTTCTTCCTGTTTACTCCAGTCAGGTTTGGAGGAACTCATAGACACATTGTGTTTTAGAAATCTCCCAGAGCTACTACATTCAGGAACACACTCTTAGAAGAGTCTCGAGGCTGCTCCACTTTTCTGCCACATCTTCCTATACCTCACTGGTTATGCACTAAACATAGTGTTTTTACATCCAAGACTTCAGGCCACTGAATAGTATTTTCAGGAAATAGTCTCATATAAACGTAAATTCAGTGAAGTATATCTCTAACAGTTACATTGATAACACCTGTGACTTCGGAGCTTTCAAATGTGGGTGGATCTCTTGAAAAGGAGTCTTCCCAGAAAAAAAAAAATAAAAAAAAAAATAAAAATAAAAATAAAAGCGTGTTAGAGTAATACAATAATGAAATCTCAACTCCTACCAAATGTAAAATACAAACATTAACAAACGTTGGCCCCAAAAATGCTGTACATTAAACTATCACAACTGAAACTGGTGAGTGAACACCGGTTCTGCATTCAGTGTTATGACTCTCATTGATTGCACACAGTTTGCTTTCTCTCAGTCTCTATGGAGAATTATTTGAGCAGTGTAACGTTTCCTTTTGGTAGTTTTCTCTGAGGTGGAGAGTTGATTGCACACACACACTGCTGCGTTTTTATGTGAAAGAAAGTATGATCAAAGAAATGTGCCTTACACTTCAAGCAGAAAATGATAATGTTTGTGACAATCCGTATTTCATCAAAACTATACAGTAAATTTGTTGGGAAAATAGATCTTTGTTTAAACACTAAAGAAATAGCTTTCATAAAGGTGGAAACTGAGAGAGTTTTTTTTTCTAAGAACGTAAATAGAATAAATAGATACTTTAAATGCACAAAATTTGGGGGGGGGGGCAAAATTTCCCACAGAGCACTTGCTACCCAAAACATTCAAGGTATTTCAACCAGTGAAAATCATGCGTAGGAGAAGTAAATATTCTGAAATATAACAGGATCAAAAGGTGTTCATTTATTTTCATTCTGAAAATACTAAAATTAATGTTATTAAAGAAAGTAGAAGTGAGAAAAAGTATGTTTCGCCTTTGTTTTACATATGTTTTGAAAAAGTTTATAGTCTACCACTGCCTAACAATATTTAATTTCTGGAGTAATTGTGTGCATTGTGTAATTTTTGTGAAATAAACTATGTTAAGATATACCATTCTCCCCAGTCAGAATAAGCTGGACATTTCTTTTATATATTACAGACTATGCAGTTGAGGAAAAGATACTGTGACTTGGAAGGTCAGTGACTATCAGCTCTGGTGAATTAACACATCCTAAGAGTTAAGATCCTTTGGCAGAAGTCTATGCCTTCAGCTCCTGTCAGAACAAATAAGGAATTGTGAGTTTGAGTGCTTCAGCTGACCTCAACTTTTAAATTATTACATGAGTAATAACTATGCAAAGGACAATGTAAACCCCCCACCTCCATATTTTTATGATTTTTTCTCTTAGAAATTTTTACGCAACACTTATGCCCCCCAAATGTTCCTTTCATTGCCCTGATATAAAAGATATATGTGATAGTTGGAAATCCAGGGGTAAAGTATTAAAACTTCAAGTTTTATGAAAACCTTTGAACCAGAAAAATTTTAGTGAGAGAATTTACTGTGTAGATTCGCATAAAATTGAGCATTTTGCATTAACAGGGGTAACAAAAGGTTCAAAATTGTTTGCCTGCTGTACCACCAGATGTCAGGTAATCATCAAGAGCAGTATCAGACGTTATCCACTCTTGGCTAGTCTCCATTTTCTCTTCTCTCCAGCTGTCCATTCTTTTTGCCTCTCCTTGAGGTTTGTTTTGTCATACTTTATTCTGATGCTACCTGAAGGATCTTTGAACTTAATGTTTCTTGTAAGCTACCTTATCGCATATTTCTAGCCACTGTCTCTTGATGCTGATCCGTAAGCCTGTCACCCTTCATAAAGACCTGGGCTATTTCTTAACTGTATCTGGGGTAGACTGTTGTTTGCCTTCAGTTAACACACAGAGAATCAGACTCCTTGGTCTTCCTCCCAGGACATGATGGTATTCATACATCTGGCACAGCTCACACCAGCACTAGAAGTAATCTATTTGAATTTTCCCCATTCCCTTTCCCACAACAACACCAGCTTCAACTTTACTTCAAGACCACCTTCAACTTTACTTCATCTCTCTTAGTGTCATTGCAGTAGTTTAACACTGGTAGGTAGCTAAGCTCCACCATACTGCTCTCACTCCCCCTCTTCAGAAGGAGAAATAGAGAAAATATGATGAAGCAAAGCTTGGGGGTTGAGATAAAGACAGGGAGATCACTCACCAATTACCATAATGTACAAAACAGACTCAAAGTAAGGGAGATTAATGTAATTTATTGCCTACTGATAACAGACTAGAGCAGTGAGAACTAAAAGCGTACTAAAACACGTTTCCTTATTCACCCTCTACTACCGCCTACCTATGAGCCGTGCAAGGGGATGAGGAATGGAGGCTGCAGTCAGTCCGTAACACTTTGTCTTTGCCGCTCCTTCATGGACACCTCTCCTCCCTCGGATCAGAGTGGGGTCCCTCAGACGGAACGAGGTCCTTCCCAAATGGATCCTTCATGGGCTTCCCACAGGCTGCAGTTACTCAAGAGCTGCTCCAATATGGGTCCATACCATGGGGTTCACCCTTCAGGAGTGGGCTGCTCCAGCATGGGTCTCCCATGGGCAGCCTGCTCCTGTGGGGGCTCTCCATGGGCTGCAGCCTCCTTCCCTACATCCCTCCTCCCTACATCCACATGCAGGACCATGGCTGCACGTGGGCATCTGCTCCACGTAGTGCCCATGGGGTGCAGGGGGACAGCCTGCTCCACCATGGGCCTCTCCTGGGCTGCAGGGAGCTTCTGCTCTGCACCTGGAGCACCTTGTACCTTCCTTCTACACTGACCTTGGTGCCTGCTGCTCTCACATTTCTCATTCCTCTCTCCCAGATGCTGTTGTGCAACAGTTTTTCCCTCTCTTAAATCTGCTGTCCCAGAGGCACAATCAACATCTCTCATGGCTCAGCTCTTACCAGCAGCAGGGCCCTTTTGGAGCAGTTGGAGCTGGCAGCTTGGGACAGCTGCTAGATTCTGCTCACAGAGGCCACCTGTGCAGCCCTCCTGCTACCAAAACTTTGCCATGTAAGACCAATACAGTCACAGAGATTTCTCTCCCCATGTATGTGCTACTTTCTCAGGCCCTCAGCCCATAACAACTAATTTGATATCTCTCTGACTTCCTTAACAGCACATTTTATTTTTCATGAAACACAGCAATGTTACCATCTCTGCCCAAACTTTTTCCACTATGTTATTCTTTCTTTTTTTCTTTTTTTTCTTTTTTTTTTTTTTAATTTTACTCTTCATCTGTGATTACCTAAAACCTCAAGCATTTTGTCAATATTTTCAAATTCTGTAAAAACCCATTTCTTCTTACATATCTAAATTAACTTCTGATCTTCATATTTCTAACTTTAGCTACTTGCTTAGTAAGGTCTCCTCTTTTCTGCCATGCTGCCCTACATGCCTATATATAAACTTTCTGAAATCCATTTACGAAGCTCAGCAAACCTCTCTGAAAGGCCTCGTCCTTTCATGCTACCTAAGTTAGGCTTAGACAATAAAACTACACAAAACAAAAAACCACACGTGTTTTCGATATCACTTTTCTCATTGGCTCTGACCTTCTTTCCCTTCCCACCATATAACAGACTATGCAGAAAAACAACAACAAAAAAAATAGAGCTGAATTGATATACCTTATACACAGAAGTATTAAAATATCCTGGGAGATTGCTTTGAAAGAGAAGATTGGCATTCTTTTTCTGGAATGTCTTTGTACACATAAGAATTATTTTAAGAGTGCGAGGTTGCTCTAAGACTATTTGCTTTCTTGATGTTATCAGGGATGCTGGTAACAGCCTCAGGGTGAAGATGCTGTTTACCTTTAACAGAGAAAAGAAAACAAATAATAAAAGTCCAATTAAAAGTAAAGCCTTTCTATTGTAAATATTTCAGTGAAATGTTGATTGTCAAGGGAACCGTAGATAAAGGAAGGCTTGGTTTGTCTTATTCTGTCTGAACAGATATTATGTAAAAATAGTCATTGACTAGATCTGGATAAAAGAAAAAAATCTAAAGTAAAAAGAGGCAGAAATAAGGAATAAATTAACAACAGAAAGAATACTAACAGATTATTCCAATATATGCTTAATGTTATGCTTGATATATATTAATTATCTGGAAAAGACAACCACATCTAGGTGAGAGAACTTGTGAGAAGACAAAACTAAGTATAACCATATGACTAGAAAAATGTAATGTTGATAAACTGATTTATAACACATAAATATGAGTATTTATTTTCAGGTTTTACGTTACCAGCATCATGTCTGTAGAAAGCTCAGGGACAATCTGTACTTGGCAAAGGCAAACAATTTAATTGTCACTGTGCACAATCAATAGAATATATTCTAGGAAGATATTAATGGCATCTCGAATTAAGACTTAATTTTGTCATAAAAAATTATTATAAACTGAAAATAGGTGGGAAGTCTTAAGTCTTACTTGTTCAGCAGAACTGTAGAGTAGGTCTACATCGTTCCAGAAGGTAATGAATTAAAGAGGCATCACTTATGTGCAAACAATGGTGAAAAAGAGAAGGCTAAGGGGAGAAGTCTACTTTATATTTGGTCATACAAGCGAAAAAGCACAAATATTTAACTAAATGTTGGCAAATTAAAAACTGACAACAGGGATTTTCACTTATGCTATTGAGAATGAGTTGTTGGAAATCAATGCAAAAATGTTAGTGAGCCAGTGGTTTTGAAGGGTGTTAAAAGAACATATTGGATCGCTAATGAGAACATTCTCTGATGTAAGCTGGCAACTTTAAAAGATATTGCAGGTAGGCATTCATGGTCAAATTACTCAGAATTTAGCTGGGGTAAGCAAGGGCTTTGCTCTATGAAGGGATCAGTTGCATTTCTTCATTTTGGAGGTTTTTCTAACTTCATGTGACTATCAATTGTCCACTGTCAGAAACAGATCAGACAAGCCATTGATTTCCATTGTTAAACTGCTGTTCTCCAAGTTAGGGCAGGAACTATTTCTTTTGCAGATGGCTCCATATTTATGGCTGAATTTCTTTCTGCTTAGAATATTTATAACCATTTCATTTTATTTATTATTAGCAGAGACTGAACCTCTGTATAGGAGCCTGACTGTTCCTGAAATTCTTCTCTAAATTCTGAAATTTCCTTTCTTCTCTGAGAGAAAGCACTTACCAATCTCTGAAAAATGACAGAGAGAAGACTCATTACTTCATAAGTAATGAAAACGAGGAAAATTCTCTGTATAGTTTGCATGTGTTTGAGAAACTATTTTCAACTTTATACGTATTTGGCAAACACAGTATCTACATTTTAAAACATATAAATATTTGGACAGGGATCCTGGAAGATGCTTGAAATTCAAGTGGCAAATATGCCTGGATATCTGCAGGAAGTTTTAACTCGGTACAAAGAAACTGCTTATTCTCTGAAACATTTCCAGTGTTTCAAGATTGTATTACTGAGGACTTCTTACTCTAAGAGCCTTTTAAAAAATGTCTGCAAACTCTTTAAAGATTCTCTACTGTATTACAGATTTAACATGACCATTCACATAGGTAACTTTAACACTGTGTGTCTGTTTTGCAGCTGTGTTGAGCTTTCGGCGTGAATACTGTTTTCTCGAATTTTCTTTTTATCAAGAAATTTATTTATTATTTTTATTCTTTTTATGCTCTTTTAGCCAGAAACATTGTGATGAAATCCACTCTTGATTTTTTTTTTTTAATTTCAAAGTATGCAAATACTATCATTATTTATATATATATTTGCTTTTTATGACTATCAGGTTTGATGAATATTTTTACTGTGAAGATGAAAAATCAAAACAAGAAAGGAGTGAATCAAATGCTAATCTGAAAAATCAGGGCATCATGTCCTAGAGTGTATGACATTAAGGTCTTCAAGGGCTGCATACCCCAATGATATGATCACTCAAGGGAGAAATTCCTGCCACTGGATATGACTAAATTCAACATTCAAATTAAGCAGGAGTATCTCTACAATTATTTATATGTTAGAGTTGTAGAAACTCTATACATTCCCTAATTAGAGAAAGCTTGGTTGATACACACATGTTGACTTAAGCCTGCAGCTGGTTCTGAACAAGACTATAGGAGCTGTGCCAGGGAGCCCTGCAAGCAGCATTGTCCAAGACTGCCCAGGGCATTAATCATCCTCAACATCAACATCTTAAAAACAACTTCTCTCTTACCCTGCAACTAAAATTCAGTGCAGAGGTAGAAGCTAATATGCTGTCAAGAAACAAGGCAGAAACAACAACTACCAGCGCCTCTAAATAACTTTCGACCACTAAAATTCACTCCTGGACAGAGCTGTGCCTTGCTGTCAGATCTAGCAAAGGAATGAAAAAATCAGAATTTGTGTTTAAAGAAAAAGCATTGGAGGTATTAAACTGACTGTAAGTGAAAGTAGGAATTCCCTTGAGTTCCTTGTATAACTCACCAAACTGGCAAAGTGTCAAAAGAGAGTACAGTCGGTTCTTCTGGAAAGGAATAAATTAATTCTCTAGCAGTCTGGAATCCCCTGTCAAACTGAAATCCCTGAGATGCATCTGTATAGGCCAGAAATTATGGTCATTATGGTCAGTGGTGAGAAAACCTGAAGAATCCGGACAATTACTTCTGGAAACCTTCCATCAAGCTTAATATTCTGTTAGTCTGTACAGTCTGATAAAGATCAGATAAAATGAAGTCTCTGTATTTTGCCATATTTAGCCACCTAACACCATTTCAGAACAGATGCCAGGCAGAACAATAATTTGTGAATCTGTTGGTATCCAAAGATAGCTAGAAAGATGATATAGCCATTGCATGCTTGAGCATGGCCAGCGTCTTGACCTCATGAAGGGTGGCATTAACAACCCTCAGCAGTAATATCTCCCTGATTATTAACATGTCTCTGCGAACTATAGTCAGCCATGAAGAACATACTTAATGAAGATGAGAGGTTGCATAATGATATAGGTCTGAAATTTTTAATAGAAAGCTTCTGTATGACAAATGATGTATTAACTTTAAGTTGTACTGGGTCTTTAATATCCTGCTCTTATGGGGAGGACCAATATTATAGACAAATTTCACATAATATGAAAAAAAAAAAAAAGACTTTGTCTTCAGAGTTTCATGAGTTTGGTCTCGTATTTGGTAAGGAAATCTGTTAATTTTGAGGCTGAACAGCCTCCCAAATTCATGTGGATACATTTACATTTCTAAATATATCAAGAGACTAGTGTAGTTGCTACATTCACTGCATTGTAAATTGTATTTCAGTGTGTGCAGTTGAAAATAGTATCAACAAGAAACTTCTTTGGTTAAGGAAACTTCCCTTCCTTGTATTAAATATTACGAGAATACACTTCTCAGACAGACAACCTGTACTTTACAAGGCCAGTGCTTCTTGATATTCATGTGATAAATGACATTTTAAAAATATGTCACTTGTGAGGCTGATGTTCAGGTTAGTTGATTCTGTTCTGAAAATTAAAATTTCGTGTTTATTGAGTGTGATTTTCCTTATTTCATTTTTTTTTTTCTAGAATTTTTGATGTTTATAAATACATATAGATATTTTTTTCTAGTATACAGCAAAACATACTGAGATGTGAAAACCAAGACTGTGATTTTCCTGGCTCGTATGTCATCATAAAGGGCTATCCTTTTGACACCCTCAAAATACTGGAAATAGTTGTTTTGCGTTTGGTTACACAGTTGTAATCGCACAACACGGAAGGAAGATGCAATAAGTGGTTTGATTAATCATAGAATCATAGAATCATAGAATGGCTTGGGTTGGAAGGGACCTCAAAGACCATCTAGTTCCAAACCCTCTGCCGTGGACTGGGTTGCCAACCACTAGCTCACTAGAACAAACTGCCCAGGAACCCATCCAGCCTGGCCTTGAACACAGCCAGGGATGGGGCATCCACAGCTTCTCTGGGCAGCCTGTGCCAGCGCCTCACCACTCTCACCATTGATTAATGGCAATACAGGATCTGGTTCACTTTCCCATTGTCTTGTTGAAACGGTGACAAAACTCAGAAATAAAATGCATATTGTACCAAAAGTGATGAGATATGATTGACTATACACAGAGAACACAGTTGAAGTGATGCACCATATTGTGCAGTAGACTAGAGAACTACACATTAAAAGCAAAACCAAAATCTGAACCAAGTAAAGAAATATTATTATCAAGCTATTGCAAAAACTGAAAGCTGGAGTGTTGCTCCACTTGCAGGAAAGAATGCTTAAATTTGCCTCTAAAGAAGTAAAAAACCATCCTTCCCAATAATTTTATTTACAACTTTTAAAGATACTGCATAGAAAATAATTTTTCTTTCAAGCCATGAAATGTAAGAGAAGTTGTCTCTGTAAATGTGGGTATGATCATACCACAGGCTATTACCAAGCATTACAAGAACCCTGAAACCATCCACGAGCATTTTATGCCTGTGATACAGAAATCGGAGACTTCAAGAAGGTTCTAGCTATGTAACCACTAAGTTCTTTGCCTTTTGCAGATTTTAAGATGTCTTTTTTTTTTTTTTTTTTTTTTTTTCGCTNTTTTTTTTTTTTTTTAATACATATGTCTGTAAGGAAAATAGCCTCAATGCCAATGGATATAGCATAGTATTAGTCAGTGCTTTAGTCTAGAACCATAGCTCTAAGATGCATTATTAGCTCCATTTATCCAAACTATGTCTTATTTGTAAATACCATCATTTCAGAGTACTAACAGTAGTGATTTTATTAGTAGACCCCAACTCTTATCTAATTAGGTTTGTTACCAAAGCAGTTAGGCAGCAGAAGCCAACAGATAAAGAGTTGGAAAAGATCAAATTGGCCAACTGAATAACTTTCATTTTACTTATGTGCTTCAGCATTCTTGTCGGAGATGTCAAGGCAGAAGAAGTTTGGACCCTAGGCACAAGGGACATCTTACATGTACTGGACAAGCTGAACCACTTCTTGACGTTTGCCTGCTGTGAAAACACATTTCAAGCCCTCAGACATTACACTTCTGTAGGAATGGTGACTTTTGTTTGCAGTTGCCAGAAAAAAGTGCCCTTTGTTTGCAACCTGTCAATAGAATGACCTTTCCCTCTTGCCAATTTATGCTCAAGAAATACACGTGATTGTTTTCCTTTGCTGAATGTTACAGGAATCTTCCAAATTTGTTTGATCAATGGTTCAAAAGCTTTCAAACTGACATGAGAAAATACACATTTTTGCAGACTCATTTTCGGTTGGACCCGAAGCAGCTTTAGCTAAAGATCAGCTAGAATTAATCTCTGCTTAATGAAGGAAACTTGCTGAATTTCTATAAATGCCTGCCTATGACACATATCCAGAGTTACATAAGAAGACTGCCATTTATGCAGTCAGCTTTGGCAATATTTATATTTGTATTCAAATCTTCTCCCTTGTGAAAATGAATAAATCAAGACCTTGCAGTGGCCTAGCAGACAGTTACCTGCATTTGGAATATATGGGCTACCTCTAAGGTAAGAACAGGATTCAAAAGCCACTTTCAGGTTTTCTGTTTGTCTAGCCAGCAATCTTTCTTCCTGTTATCTTAAAAGCAGATGTGGGCTTTGTCTTTAACAAGACAACACAGCTACACCATACATTTATACATCTGCAGTAGATATTTAGAAAGTAAATTTAGATGCATTGTCATCTGTGTGACTATGTAGCAGGTATAAATATGCTCAAATGTCTTTTGCCTATACTCCAAGTTCTCTGGAAATTGTGTAGCCGTGTTAGCATGGCAGGGAACCCAAGCTACAAATCTCTGCTAAAAAAAGAAGCATACATTTCTTTGAGCACATGTTCCATGGTAAGATTGTGGCACTGCTTCTGATCTGCATCTGATCCACAGTCAGCCTTCTGGAAGCACAGTATAGGCATCCTGCTGAAGGATTTCCTTCACTGAAGGTAAATGCGACGCGAAATTGGCACCAAGTACTTTTAACTGCTCCGTATCTACTACATTTCATGTCAACAGTATCAAGTTAGTTACTATTGTCCAGGACCATTGGAAGCTCACGCATTCTCTCGCATTCAGGCAACCATTTTTGCCCTAGTGTATTATGTTTCCCATGATCATTCTTTATGTTTTATATGCCTTTAAAAACTGAGCCTTAGAAATGGCTATCTGTACTACTACAAATGTTCTTTGAAGAGGTAGGAAATATAGAAACACGAAACACGTTTTTTAGATTTTGAAAAGACTTTTCATCTGTGTAGGGCACACCTCTCTGCTAAGCTGCCTGATACCTGATGGGTTCTGGCAAGTACAATGCTGGTTGGACTCCCATGCAGTTGCACAGGACAAATTACTGCCTAGTGTGCCCAGCAGGCATCTATGATTGCATTACATGCCTTACACATGAGTTGATCTGTTCTTCCCTACTGATCTCAAATCTAAAAATCTACAAAAATTATGTAAACCTTATGAAAGCTAGGCCATGTGGAACTCATAAATCTCGTTGACTCAGAGGGGATGTGTTATTCAGTGAAGTCAGATCAGTGACAAACGGGTGAAGTCACTTAGTCTAAGCTTCTAAGAATGACGTTGAAGTGAATTTTCGCCATACAGTAATACACAATGGGATCAAAGGCAGAAAGAGTTACAGCAGAGTAATTTGCCATGCTATGGTAAATTTGGATGGTGTACCTGAACCCTGAGAAGCCTGTGACCAGAGACTGAGTTCCTCTTGCCTTACATGTGATATCTCATAGCGGTGCACTGGGTTACCTGTGCCTCTCAGCTGTTTTGGTGAACGCCATGCTGCCTTTCCACCCACTGGCAGCTACACCCAGGCCTCTTCCAAAAAGATCTCAAAGTATTATCAGCTTAGCTACCCAGTTATATAGAGGTCATGCCAGAGGTATTTAGAATGAAATATGTGTCTATCATACACTAACCTAACCGGTGCTTTCAGACAGTAATAGCTTTGATGCAGAAGCCCAACGGATTCTCAAACAAATGGTAGTCTTGCCTGCAATAATTCTTTGCTGAAATTGCTTCCTTACTGCAAACACTTCATCATGTTGCTCCTCTGGTCTGTCTCTGTGTGAAGTGAGACAAGAAGCATTCCCCTAGAGCAGAAAGCAGCACAGCACTCAGTCTGGCAGACAGGGAAAGACCTTTCCTGTAAGGTGCAGGGACCACCCTTCAGGTATTTGTTGTGGCTTCTCAGATCAGGCTGCTGCCTGAAATGTGAATATTTCTCCTTCACTGAATTTCAAGTGCAAAATACCAGCAATTTAAGGCAAGCCTTTGAAGGCAGAGCCCTCAAACAAACATGGCCTTTTGCATTAGGAAGTAATTTAAGAGATTGCTCAGCTGTTAGCTGCTGGTTCCTCAGTGAGAGCTGATGAAAGACCATGCAATTATTTCTAGTCTCTAAAGGTGACTTTGCCTTGAACAAACTGGATTACTCAGGCAGTTGAGAGGAACAGTGAGCAGAGAGGCAGTACACACCATAATCCTAAAAATCTCCTCATTTCAATTCTTGAGATTATAGCCTTATCTCTTTCTTTCAGCATCTGTATGGCAAGACATGCATTCTTGGGACAAGTGTTGGTATATTTGCTTATTAATGGCATTTGCCCATGGTGCTAGTCAGAGCTAGGTGGCACAGAGTGCAGTCTTGTTGCTAATAAGTGTCAGGCCTCAGTGCCAAAACTGAGGCTTTGTGCCAAACTAGGAGGCTATGGAACATCTCACAGGTATCAGATATGCTCTAAAAAATGCTCTGAGCCTCTCTTTCTACTAACTTAAAATCCTTAAGCATCTTCTAGGCTGTGACTTAAACTAATGCTCTGAGCAGCTTGCAAACCGGGGGACTGAAGCAGCATTTAGACTGCTAACAGATGCCAGCAGATGGAGAAAAAGGATATGTCCATAGTGCACAAAGAAGCACGGTCCACACTGTAGTAATATCAGCACAGTGCCATTCCAAGCTCATTAGGCTTGCTGAGCTGTAAAGCTTATTAGTTCACACACATTGGCTTCCTATCACAGCCAGACTGCTTCCTGAGGCTAAACTGGCATGCTGGCACATGTGCTACACCATATTGTCATACCAGCTCATTTGACAGAAGTTCAGACAGCTATGCACTCCTCTGTGCATGCACTGCAGCTCGTACCTTGGAGGGTAAGTACTGACTGAGCTGTGGCTTTTGACACTAGTACTTGTGTGATGCTAATAACTATCTACAAGCCTGCCCCTACTCTTTTTAAAAATCAAGTCCAAATGTAGGTAGGAGCTGATAGATAGCTGATAATAGCCTGGTAACTGCAGGAATAGTCACTTTCTTCAGCACAAGACAGATTTCTGTTGGCCAGTGGTGTAGCTTCTTTTACAAGATGTGAGTCATTCTCCCAGGTCAGATAAATGCTCTCAATAGAAAGGTGTAAGTGCATACCTTTAAACAGTGTGATCTGCCATCGACAACTTTCTTAAAGAAAAGGACTTGTTACAGTCAGTTTCTAGACAACAGATGCTTTTTTTTAGCAGAATTTCTGGAACTTCCCTTTTCTTTATGTTTACTTTTAATGTTTGTGGTCAGTCTTCATTCTGCTTCATTTGTTAGACACCAATGTCTAGAAATCCATATCTCACCACTCATGACTTTAATGGTCAAGTGCTGGATAACTTTCCTCTAAAGGACTAGGTGGAATATCTGCCTGTTTAGCAATAGCAGATTTCTTTTTCTACCATTGTAAGTAGGCTATTAGTGTGCTGTTTTTCCAAGACAGCTAGCAAAATATGTAAAGCACATAGAGTCAAAAAGACACATACTGAGCCACTAGATGCTTTCTCACATTTCTCAAAGGTTCTTCCAGTTCCACTTGGCCCCCTTCAAGCCCTCTTACCCCAGCCAGAAAAGCTGGGATGTTACTACCTGTTTCCCCCACTCTCTTCCCACCAGCTTCAGTAGCCCCACACAGCTCAGGAGATGACATTTTGCCACCCTCAAACTAAGCATTACGATTTCAAAATTTTACTACTTGCTGCTACTGCAAGTCAAGAGTGTTGTAGCATGAATAGGGTCAGGTACATATTAACTTTGCATGTGGGTTAGAACCACAAATACTAGACCATGTTCATGCTTTTCACTTATTTTGTTACATTGTTTTCCTCTTTTGTTCTCATTATTTCGTCTTTTTTATCTTTCCTCCTCTTGTTTTTTTTTTTTTTTTTTAAAAAGGAGATTGCTTTAGATTTTTAGAAAACTTTGATTTTTTTTTTTTTTTTTTCTGTACTGTTAATTTCACATCTGCAAAACCAGATACCAAGAACCTCTTCCACCCACCTTTGGTCAATAAATATCATTACTGCAAACAAGCATGAATTGCAGGAGCTGAACAAATCAAGATGCGCTTTTGACAGGTTCATTTGGCAGTGTAGGAGGATATTCTACAATTCTAAAAAATATGTTCTATTTTCACAGACGTTTTGAGATGTCTCTGTAAGTTCTCTTACCAGAGATGGCCCAGGGCCCATATGGTACAATTCAATCTGACAGATGTTGTATAATAATCTTCCTTGATTAAACTAGTACAAGACATTCTTTTCTTGCCAACCAAATAACAAGCAAGGAAATAACCTATCCATTTTGAAACAGAACACCACCAACTAGACAGGCATGACAGAACTAGAGACCTTGTTATAAAGAATGATGTGGTCTCATTTTAGAAAACCTTGTTCCTCTCTGTCATGGTCAGAGTCCATTACCGGATGAGGTAAAGTGACAAACAGGACTTATTAGTTCTAGAGATTATATCCATGTTATTAAGTTGAAAGCCATATTAGGCAGCACCAATATACACCAGAAGATCTGTAAGAAGGCAAGCAATAGGAAGAGAGGGACATATTGTAGCAATTATAATAGTTTAATGGCTTAAGAAAGGGAAACTGAAAGCAATCCAGTTACAGAGAAAGTTTGCATTAAGTCTTGTGGGAAAATAAAGCTCATCAAAGATTTTGTGCTGTGCATTGCAGGAACAGGAGTCAGACTTATACTGGAGTAAGAATTGGCTATGTTGTTTTTTAACTTACCCTTGCATATAAAGGCCACATGAAGGGCTGAAGTGACCTTAGGTATGTAACATCTTCTAGGAGTTTATTACAAATACCACGAAAAAAAAGCCCACAAAAAAGTCCTCAAGTTTTTCTTCAGGTTGCTCAGAATTGCATGAGAGTCTCCAAAGTTTTTGACAAGAGGGAAAAGAATATAATCAGACTATGTCTATATTGCCAAAAAGACAATTTAACTATGCAACATCGTGCTGATGACTTAAATTTAGAATCACAGAATCACAGAATCACAGAATGGCTTGGGTTGGAAGGGGCCTCAGAGATCATCTAGTTCCAACCCCCCTGCTGTGGACAGGGCTGCCAACCACTAGCTCACCAGATCAAACTGCCCAGGAACCCATCCAGCCTGGCCTTGAACACAGCCAGGGATGGGGCAGCCACAGCTTCTCTGGGCAGCCTGTGCCAGCGCCTCACCACTCTCTCAGTGAAGAATTTCTTCCTAACACTCAATCTAAACCTCCCCTCTTCCATTTTTAGTCCATTTCCCCCGTCATTATTTACCTGCACTTAATATGCAAGAAGAAAAAAATCCATAATAATAACTGCTTTTAATGACTTTGGCAGAAAACCCTTCAAGCTTTTGCACATAGGCATTTTGTTGTCTTGTACCAAACATACTCATGGAGGCTGCAGTTTCCCTTCTGATTTTCCCTCCTGTTTTGAGGTTCTACAAAGACTTTAAACATTTATAAGTATTTTATGTGTGCAGAGCCTCACCAAGGAGTGTATTGATTTGGATCTATTTTTTCAAGCATACTTGGTATCTTATTTACCTTAGTAGTCATGTGGGGAGGATTATAATTAATTACTCTTAAGAATAAATCTCGAAAGAATGGGACCTTTAGTCTAGATACGTAAGATTGAAATCAATGTGCATTTTATACCACGGTGCTTTTTTGGACCTAGAACTTTGCTACTTTTTAGGATTTCTTTCTCTCCTTCTCCCTCTTAGAACAGTTTTATTATCAACAAATCATCCATTTTATAAGCATAAAACCTCACACTGCTGCTCTATCTTGTTTAATTGCTCCAAAGTGTGTGTTTATATTTACATGGCAACCTCACAGACTCAAGAAAGGGAAAGATAACTCCCTCCCTTGTCTAGTGACATAATGCTATATCTTCGTCTAGTGATATGCTGCTACATCTTGCAGAGGGTTGTGAACCTTCAACTCCAATTTCATGCCATTATCTCTGATGTAAGGGTATTTAAACATGTATGAATTCTTCATTCATGTTATATTGGTCCTGGTGTGCTTGTCTAAGTCTCAGCTAAAGCAACAGTCTTCTGTTCATCTTACCAAAACTCCTGGGAACTAATTACAAAACTATTTTTATGGTAAAACAATCATATTAATAGTTTACAAATTGTGTGTGTGTGTTTACTTTCGCTAGCTCACATATTGTGCTCTGGAGTATTGTTCCCATATGTAAACAACATTGAAAATGTGAATTGCCTAAGTAGCTTCCCTGTTGTCAGAAACAGCTGTTCAATGTAGTAATTACTTCACCTTTAAAAAAAAAAAAAAAATTAATCTTCCTGAATCAGGACATTACCTTTTAAGTGAGTACCAAAGTGGAATACTGTAATAATTCTTTTCTTCATTGAAAACATTTAGCTTTGAAAGTAAGTGTCCATTTATAAGATGAATATACTACCATTGATTTAGCAAAATGTAAAATCATGGGCCTACTTTTAAGCGCTCAAGGGACTACACTCACGTGCTTAATGCTAAGCATGTGTTTTAGTATCTTAATAGAGTTGTAACATAACAGTTTTCCCTGTCTAGAAGATAAAGCACCTCCTTATGAATGGATGAAGATAAATTTGATTCTTTGTACTCACTGTCTTATATTTTGAAAGATGAGGTATGCTTTTGCCACTCTTTGAGGTGTTTTTTTTCTCACTTCTTTATTTTTTTTTCTTTTTTCCCCCCTCATTTTTCTTTTTTCAATATTTTTTTTCAATTTTCTGTTTATCAAAATATAAAGAGATATGTATTATTTGGTAATTCCAGGTGACAGGATTTGAAGCAAACACCAAAATCTATGAATTTGTGGAAGTGGCGAGGTCACTGCTACATTGCAGTTAAAGGGACAGAGCAGCTGTATGCATGCTCATGTCCATGTGTGTAACCACGGTTACATACACACCCCAGATACAGAAATCCTAACAGGTACAACTTCCCTGATACCTCTGTATCTCTCTAGCAACACCTTTATTCAGTAATTATTCCTCTAGTATTTGAGGCCATAAGGAATATATACTGAAAAACCTATAACAAAATCAGAAAACAACATCAGTAGTATGTTAAGATGGAATAATTCTTATACTGTATTGTTAATCTCAAAAAACTAACTTTGGGATTCCCCAGAGTAATTCTATGATAAGAATGACTATGTCCATTTCTCACACAAAAATTGGGGCGGAAGTTATGCTAGTAGTTTCTGACTAGGTAGGAATTTCAGAGCTGAAACCATGGAAAATGAAACAACTCACAATGAGATGACTGAGTTAATGTTAATGGGTGCATATGTGGTGACAGAGTAGTCCAGCATACATAGTAGGTACTATGACACCCATATGTTGTTCTGAGCTATCTAGAAATCCTGAAGTTCTTTGAAACAAGCAGCATTATTATTAAAACGTTAGGAGAATTTACCAGCACAGCAGAACAAGGCTTTGCCCTTGATATGGAGGGTGTGGTATATATATTTAAACAGGCACTCCTTAAAACCAGTCCCAGTTGTACCTGGAGTGAACAAACAGTTTTGACTCATCATGTTTGTCAAATTTCCAAAAACTATGTCAATAACAGCATGGATGTTGCACATGACTTTCTCGGGAGAAGAACTAATGCTAGATATCAACATTAATTCCCTTAGTTATTATTGCCTACAGAAACATTTCCATAGTCTTATAATGATCAGATCAAGTCTAGTAAGAAAAATACTTTATTATAGCGCTTGTATTTTCAAAAAGTTACTGTCAGGGGATGATCAAAGTAGTCACCAATGACTGAATCTAGTCCAGACTTTGTAAGGTTTCTGTTTGCTCTGTCATCTTTCCTGCTACAGGCTGAAGGTTGGTATGGGAAGTCCATTATCTGCACACCTAAGGCAGCTTTGTAGGTGCTGGGATGCTGGCTTGGCCAAGAGGGTTCCAGGAAGGGTCCCTGGCTTCCAGCCTAGAAAAGCCATCTGCTCCACCATGCTACGTGGATAATGCTAGGAAGGGCTGGTAGCATGCTTCCTTCTTGTCGGAGCTAAACACAGACGGAATTTGCCTCTCCAAGAAAGCAGATCACAGAAAAAAAATACATGGAATATTTTGCCCTTTTTCACTACTGTTATTTCCAATTCTTTGTCCAAAAACATATATTTCAGATTATAATGCCTTTGGTTTTGAACATGACCTCTCTTCCTTTCTGAGGAAGGGTTGTATATGTTTGAAAAGGCCCTAGAGTGTTGGGACATCCTTTATTTTTCCTCTGTTTTGGACCCTAATCTATGTCTGTGTATATAAATAAACTGAAGAATAATAGATACACACAAATACCATCATACAGAAATAAATGTATCAATATTACATGTTATTCATAATATTACTATTATTACAAATAAGATAAATTAGAAAAATCTAACTATTGATATAACATTTGAAATTTATAGTGTAGTATGTACATGTTAGGAAATAAATATATATTAATAACAGAGAACTATAGAAAGGGAACTGATGGAGCTGTACAATTGTCAGAATACATCATCTGAGAGCTATGATTAGGGAAAAAAATAGATGATGAATGTGTTACTGTATCCAGAAATCCACAGGCCTCTTTAAAAATGCATTTTAATGCCATCTTGGGGAAATAAGTTATCATATCAGACAATAAAATAAATGTATCTCATATTCTTCATTGATATTATTCCTAATATTCATGAGTATATTCAAGAATAATTATCTTCTCTGTAACAGAGGTAACACCACTAGAAACAGAGAAGTAACTTCAAGACCACATAAATGGCAAAAATTGAAATCTAGTACTTCTGGGAACTGCCAAGAATAACCTCAAGCACACATCGCCTCATTGTTTTGCTCTTGAGCAACATTCTTTCATGCCATTTCCAAGCCCAGTTTCTACTTTCTCTACAGTTCCAGTTGTGGAGGTTGTTTTCACTTCTACTCATAAAAATGTTACTGCTTACTGCTGTTGACAGTGTGTACAGTGCTGTCAGTGTAGATTGGTTGTGCTCTGAATGATGCTGAGTGGCAATTAAGAGTGAAGGATCCACTACAGACTATGCAGATGCCTAAACAGACTCACAATTTCCAGACTGGAAAACCTTGCTGTGTACAAACAATTTGCAGTGGCTAATTGCTGAAAAGAATGAGTGTCAGAATGATTTCTGAAGAAAATCATTTCCTTTCTAAATTACAGCTGCATATGATCTCTAACTTTAATGTTGGATACCTTTAAATATTAATCTGTTTTAAGATTTCAGACTAAAATAATGGATGAATGTTTCAGGAAGTGAAAAGCAAATAAACACTTGGTTTGCAATGGAAGAAATTGCTTACTGCACTGCACTGTTTGAATATACTGCAAGGAAGAAGGAATAATTTACATAATCTCCTGCTGAAGGGGAATGTGCTGCTACCCTCAGAGGAAGCAATGTACAGATTAGTTGCAGCAATGTGCTGAGAGCATTTGAAGAAGAGTGAAGTGTGAAACTAAGACCTGCTGATGCTGTCCTTGACTATAGCACAGCCATACACTTGCCACCAGAGATGTGGTGGCTAGCATGCAATGAGTCGTTCACTGAGGGCTGAACTAATTGTTTGGGCCCTTAGGTCATTAAAGTAGGTAATTTTCAGACCAAGATATCCAAAATGTAAGAGTCACTTAAAGTACGAAGGTGGGATGCGGCAGCTGAAAATCAAGAAAAATTAGTTAGCATAGGAAGACCATCCATGTGTCAAGTATCCCACAACGGATAATTTTTAATGGTGAAAAAAAATGGAAATCTTCTGATATTTTAGAGGTTTGCAAAAATTTAATTTGCATTTTTTCTTAACATTTCCACTTTTTCCTTTTCTTTTTTTTTTTTTTTTTCTGTTTCAAGTGGCTATCCCAGAATGCAGAAGTGGGACAAGATGGTGGTTTTATTAACTACTGCAGATGCTTCTTAGAAAACAAAACAAAGTAAAATCAAACAAAACAAAAAGCTACTTTTTATTTACTTTTTTTCTTTCTTACAAACATCAATCTTATGCATCCCTAGTCTGAGGCTAATGGAAGCAGTCTGAGAAGGAGCCAGTTTTGTGTTGGTAAAGGGATTAATCTAAGGATTATATTTCATATGCCGAAATTGATGTGGAAAAATTGGATAGTGAAAGGCTAAATGCTAAACAGATCTCATTATTCTTTCATTCAAAGCTTCTTCAAGGAAAATTTCTTCCAGAGCTCTGCAAGCAATATATAGTTTGCTATATTGAGTAATTTTTTAAAACAAAATCTGTAGAGATTTACTATGATTAAGGAACAAAATGTTTTGAAACAAAAATATTGCCCATTTTTAAATAAAAGCTCTTCTTTAGTTAAGAATTTCTTATTCATAAGATTTTCATAAACCATGCCTGTGACTGTCCCTCACAAGCTTTTTCTCCTAATGCCTGGGAGCACCGCCTCAGAGTACCTCACTGTGGCACTGACTACTTTAGCAGTGACATGTTATTTTCCTCAGGAGTTTTTGAGACAGAGCTTGCTCGTAATAATTTTGTGAAGAGTGCACATTCCAAGTGTAAGGTCCTGCACCTGGGTCGGGGCAATCCCAAGCACAAATACAGGTTGGGCAGAGAATGGCTGGAAAGCAGCTCTTAGGAGAAGGATTTGGGGGCATTGGTTGATGAAAAACTCAACATGAATTGACAGCATGCACTTGCAGCCCAGAAGGCCAACCGCATCCTGGGCTGCGTCAAGAGAAGTGTGACCAGCAGGGTGAGGGAGCTGATCCTGCTTCTCCGCTCTGCTCTCATGAGACCCCACCTGGAGTGCTGCGTCCAGTTCTGGGGCCCCCAACACAAGAAGGACATCGAGCTGTTGGAGGGGATCCAGAGGAGGACCACAAAGATGATCAGGGGGCTGGAGCACCTCCCCTGTGAAGGCAGGCTGGGAGAGTTGGGGTTGTTCAGCCTGGAGGAGGCTCCGGGGGGACCTGATAGCAGCCTTCCAGTACCTGAAGAGGGCCTACAGGAGAGCTGGGGAGGGACTCTTCAGAAGGGCATGTAGCAACAAGACGAGGGGTAATGGCCACAAAGTGGAAGAGGGGAGATTTGGGCTAGATATTAGGAAGAAATCCTTTACTCTGAGGGTGGTGAGACACTGGCACAGGTTGCCCAGAGAGGCTGTGGCTGCCCCCTCCCTGGCAGTGTCCAAGGCCAGGCTGGATGGGGCTGTAGAAGAAGACAGCAGCCTTCAGTGGAGAGACCCCTGAGCCAGCCTCAAACAAGGACATTTCTCCACTAACACTGACACTTGGATGTATCTTTCTAAGACTGGTTTATCCATGCAGTTCCACACCCAAGCTAACAAACCGGTCCAAGCTAACAAGTATATCAGTATACTGGAGCATTGTAGCAGAGAGCTGCCAGGATGATTTGAGAGCTGGAGCATGTGATATATAAGGAGAGGCTGAGAGAATCGGGCTTGTTCAGCCCTCGGAAGAGAACTGGCTCAGGGGACACCTTTCTACTGACCAGAACAAGAAGTTGTCTCTCCTTGGAGGTGCACAGAGGAAGCATGAGAAGCAATGGAGCCATGCTGGAACAAGGGAAATTCTGCCTCAATAAAAGGAAAATAACTATTACCATGAGGGTGGTCAAACACCGGAACAACTTTCTCAGAGACTTTGTGCATTCTCCGTCTTTACAGATACTGAAAGCTCAACTGGACAAGGCCCGAGCAATCTGTTCTAATTATCCTCAGGTTTAGCTGGAGGTGGGACTAGGTAGCCTCTAGAGGTCCTGACCAGCTTGTATGATTGCAGAACTCCTTGGCATCATGATACAGCAATATGCACATGGATACCCTGTTTCTGGTCCTGATCTGCTTTGGGTACATTCCTCAGCGTTTGGACATGAATTGCTTCTTACCAAAAAGTATCTGGCACACAATGATTACCTTCCGAAGATGGTGGTTAACAGGAGTGTACATGTGGGAGTTTGTTACTTTCTAGATGATCAATACTATGCTGTTGTTTTGAAATATCATGGCTAGAAATTTTATGCAGAAGTGTCTGTACAAAGCCTAGAGAAGTCATACAAGGATTGAATGCTGTGAGGAAAAGAGTTCCCTCTTTTTTTTTTTTTTTTTTTTTGAGAAAAGTTGATGGAACAGCATTAAGCCAGAGAGGACAAACAGATAGGTCATGACTCCAGCTCTTAAAAGAAGGGAATTGACTGAAAGTTCTGAGTATGGTCTTTGAAGCCACAGGATGATACATTTTGGCTGATGTAGTTCTCATAATCATCTAGAAATTACCCAAAAAGAGAGCTCACCCAGATCTATGTGACTGAAGTATCTGCCACAGTGTGGTTCTCATCATGGTCACCTTGAATGTGATTAGTGTTCTTTAAATGTCTTATAAATAGCTGGGTAAATATGAGTTAGTCATCTAGTCTCCCTTTAGATTCAGTGAAAGGAAAGACGTTCTTGTATCACATGACTATTTGGTATATCAGCTGTAGAATGAGCCAAATCATGCTTTGGAAATGCTATTTTCTCTCCATTGTTTACAGATTGAGTTGAAGAAAGTAGGACATAGAAGGGAACTCACTTTGTAAGACCATTTTTAAGGCTGGAAAAGAAAGCAATGTGTTGCATAACTGTGAACACTTGTTACTACAACTGAAGTTACAGAGCAAGTTACCTCTGATTACCACACCACAAGTCCTAGAACTCCAGTGCAGCAGCAAAGTCACAGATTTATCTTTGTGGTGAAACCACTGGACCGTGCTCCCACAAAGCAAGCCAAGGGAAAGGACCTCCTTATACCCACGTCCTTGTTCATGAAACATGGTATACCATGTTAGTTTGTCTGAAGTTTAAGAGAGGTTTCTACTGGAAAATCTCTCCATTCTTTAAGCTGTATTCATTTAGAGCCAACCAAGCCTCGGAACTACCAAAACTATAAACATGAACTTCTGCTACCTAGTTATTTATGCTTTTATGACGGAGGAACCGGTTCTCTAATTTCATAACCAAAAACTTCTGAAAATACATTTGCAGAAGATGTTATTTCTTCTCAACAACTTCTGAATGCAATTTTTCTTCAAAACACATATTCCGTTCTACTTTACTTACTCTCTATGTTCCAAGTTCAGGTACTATTTTTTTTTTTTAATGTAATTGAAATGCATAATTAGCATTAAAATATTCAGTTACAAGCATACTTACTAGGTCTAACATTCTCTGAGAGATTACGGTTTTCTGAGAATGAAATACCCTACATTGTGATTGAGTGTTTAAGAGGATCACGGGAATGTGCCTCACTGGAAGGAAAAATGAATGATGAAACACCTTCTTTCCCATCTTTTCCCACAGGAAAATATCACAGCCATTTCCAGTAATAGGAAAGATGCATTTATGCTTTTTATTGTCCCCTTATTATGCTATTTCTTTCTATTCCTTTTCCTCAAATCTAGCACTTATTGTGCTGTCCCCCTCTGTTTCTGCTACTGTGCTCTCTTAATTCACCTACAGCCAATTTTTCTTTGAAACAACCCATGGGCTTCAAAGGCTTCTGTGAAATCAGGCTCATCTCCATTTTGAGTTCCATTTACATCACTCCAACTACAAATTCAAAACAAAAACTCTCATTTTATCTGCAGTTCAAACTTTCCACGCTACTAAGGATTACTCAGGCTGCTATAGACACCTTCTGGACTGTGCTTTCACAACTCTCCTGTCTTTTCAGACATATCTGATTCAGTAGGGGCTCGACCAGAATACCTGCTCTCTAACAAAAGACAGTTTATGTCTAAATCACGTACACTTCAGAGTAATACAGAAACTACTCTCCAATCGGTTAGTTGTACAACAAGTAAGCACAAAAATTCCTTTAAAACAGAGTCACGAATAGGACTTCTCGTTTGCCATTATCAAATGAAGATACTATTCCAATCCCCCCCCAAAAAAATGGAACCAGAATTTCAAAACAATTTACATACTTAGGTGAGAGGAGCTTACAGAATTGTCTGAGCAATCATGTAAGCTTGCAGAATTCCCTGATGCCTCTCTGTATGCAGAAGATCCTAAATAGCTTTCCTAATCTGAGTCTAAGGAACAAATTAACAAATTTTCCTATTAAGCAATAGCAATATTCAGGTGACTATATGATTAAAATTTCATTACTGCTTACTTTATTTCTCATTAAGTTTACATTTTCATTTAATATTAACGTGAACTTACCCCTCTAGGAAAGCTATATATGAGCAAGTGCTGTTATAAAGAATGTATTCTGGATTGCTTCACACACAGACACCAGGTGACAACAATAACAAGAGGTGGTAGTAACACATGTAAGTGTATGAAAGGCATATGAATTGACTGCCTTAGCAAATTATTATTATTATTATTTTTTTTTTTCTCATTACACAGCAGGTATTTTCAAAAAGAACTCAGTAAAAACCAAGTGATACCTTTATCCCATTTTAAAGATGTCCATGTGTTTATTTATGTCCTGGTTTTAGCTGAGACAGAGTTGATTTTCCTCATAATGTCTGGTATGAAGCTATGTTTTGGCTTTGGGAGAGAAACACTGTTGGTAACACACCGATGTATTAGCTGTTGCTAAGCAGTGCTGCACAGAGCCAAGGACATTTCGGTTTTAGCTTCTCGTACTGCCCTTCCAGCGAGCGGGGCGGAGGGGGCAGACAAAATTGGGAGGGGGAAGAACCAGGGCAGCTGACCTAAACTGGCCAAACGGATATTCCATACCATGTGGCATCATGTGAAAAAACTGAGGGGAGTTGGCCAGGGACAGCCGCTGCGCAGGTACTGGCTGGGCATTAGTTGATGGGTGGTGAGCAATTGTGTTGTGCTTTACTTGTTTTGTAAATATATATACATATGATCATTACTATTATTTCACTCTTTCTTTTCTGTCTTAGTAAATAGTTCTTATCTCCACCTATAAGTTTAACTTTTTTTTTTTTTTTTTTTTTTTTTTTTCCAAATCTCTCCTGCATCCCACTGGGAGGGGTGTGTGAGGGAAAGGCGTAGTGGTACTTAGCTGCCTGATGGGTTAAACCACAACTATCCAGAACATTTAAATTCATATTCTTAACCTAGTATCTCTTGTCAGGTACTGCTATCCTCATTTAATCTTTAGACTAACCGCTCTGCTACCACCTCACCTGTTATATGACTGCAGAATATTTCTTCCAAGCTAGTAGTCTGAAATACAGATTTAGAAACAGATACTGCATGTTATTCTATTAAAAATAAAAAATACAAAAAAAAAAAAAACAACCAACTGCTGTCTGTTGGACAGCTCTGAACTACAATCCTGAAGCATAAATAAAATTCAAACACCCCCATCTCCTATTTATTTCAAATGCTCACACACTGACATCATCTTGACCTTACTAACTTTACAAACTAGTCAGTGTTGAGCTGGGCTTAGAGTGTGTGAGGTTCTATAGTGTGAAATTAATGAGCTGGGTGGGATCCCTTATATTTGGGAAGCAGAGGGAAGTTCTGTGGGGAGGTGTGAAGTCTACTCATGTCAGTGGAAATGTGTTGCGTGGGCACTGAGGTGCCTTTAAGAGGAGTTCCGTAGTCTGACATTTTCTTGCTTTCAAGAGTTTTCTCTGCATGGATGTCATACTTACTCAGCCTTAATTGATTCCAAACAAAGTTCTTTACAGGGATATTCACAGTGAGTAGGGAAGACTCAAAGTAAGGCTGGTAAAACCAGTCATAGGTTCTGACGCCACAGCAAGCTAAATTCAGCATTGGTGTGAGCAAGCTCACAACATAACAACCTAAATCCAGTCTGAATGGAGCAGAAATGTTCCATAAGTCACCGTTTGCGAACGATATAGGCTACGTGGCAGTGTAGGATGAATGGGGGACTATAAGTGTTCAAAATACTTTATCGTCATCTGAAGGCATGCAAGCCTCATCTAGTAGGGTTTTGTTGCTACTGTTGCTTGTTTTTTGGGGCGTTTCTTTCTCGAGTCTGCTTTCCTACAATCTTGACTATCAACTCTACTTCAGTATAAAGTTCAAAGCACCTCGGAGTAAGTGTATGTCCACTATATGTATGGTTGTATGTCAGCAACTCTACTGTGTGGGCCTGTTCATAAGTGTGCTTTCTGAATGGAGATTCAGATATGTAGTCATTTTTGTCTTTTTTTTTTAAAAAAAAAAAAGTTGCTGGACTTTGAAGTTGACTTTATTTCAGGTGATTTGTGAATGTGTTGTAAGGAAAATACTGGCACAAAAACTCCTAACTGGAGTGGAAGTTCTGCACTGCTGAGGTCAATACAATTCCTCAGCCGTACTTTCCCAACATTCACCTTCACTTTAACTCTTTCAAATATGTATTTGAAAATAAAACACTACTGGGAAGGCATCAAATTCATTTTAACTTGTTATGGTTTTCACAAAAACTGAAGTGGACATTTTCTGTTCTTATGTGTTCTAAATAAATGTCTGCAGATAGCCGCTAAATATGCAAATATTACAACCTTGTGGATTATTTCTACAGATGCCTACAACATGGGCAACCGTCCCCAAGAGAGAATTTAGTAACTTTTAAGCCTAGGTTATAACTGTGCTTAGAGTAAGCCATACATTTTCCTCTATTTTTTTTTTTTTCTTCTGGTGAGCACACACTTTAGGCAATGTCACTGTATTATACCAGACTGTCATTTGATTATATTGCCAACTGAAGCCTTGTTGGAGGTAGCATGATGATTTCCCTTTTTAATCAGTTGTTCTCAAACACTGTGGGGGGGGGGAAAAAAAAAAAAAGAGATTTTGGCTGAAGTGTTCCTTGCTTGGTTTCTATCCAAAAAGAATTTTTAAAAAGTTTGATCAGAAATTCATTTCAGAGTGTGAGCATGGGAAAATAGACATTTCTCATTATAAAAAACATGCTTGTGTTATTTTGAACATCTGTACAACTGTAGTGGGGACCTGTTAAAAGCTGAAATTCAGTGAAAAATTGCTTTGATTTACTTGAGATATAGCCTTTTGAAAACAGGACTCTGCACTTGGTCAAAGCAATGTTTTTTGACTATATTCGTAATGCAGAATGCTGTGGTGCTTTTATGGCTAACATGCTAAAGAACCAGGGGCTGAGGGAGCATTTCTGTGCATTTTCAGCTGGAGCTGACAAAAAAAAACCCTGCAAAATGGAAAATAGCTTTCAACAAAAATGACTTGTCCTTCACTGAAAACGTTCATTGACATAAAACAAATATAGAGGTAACCATTTTGAATCCTGGAAAAAAAATAAAGAGGATTTATCTTATTTTATTTATGTATTAGCAAACATCTGAAAAAGTATTAAGAGAAATAAAATCACCCGAAATTGGAATGTGACTTCTTTGGTGCTCTTAAATATTCTAGGATTCCAAACAGCAGAACTGTTACCTGCAACTAAGTCTTTCTGTTTACCAAAGATGTACACAGCTAAGTCTTCTTCTTGCTGGATGTAATGTAGGAACATGGGACTGGTGATACTGGAACAGATCAGAGGTTTGTCTCACACAAACATGTCTGCCAGCTGAGATACAGAAACCACCAGAGTAGGAAATTTCGAAGCATTCCAGGAAAATTATTCCAGACTCCAAGAACTACAGGTTACGCCCAACGACAAGCCATTTAAGATTCTATCTAGATTGTATCACCCTTACCTGTACTGAAATTATTAAGGAGTTTGCCTTGCAACAAAATATATAGGAAAAATTTCAATGTAACAGGTAGTTTGGAATATGTAAATTAATTTTATTCAAAAAAATTTAGAGTTATTTAGAAAAACAGAGCATAAGACACGAAAATTTTGGTCAAGGAATATAAACTAGCTAATAAAAATATTTTGATTCCTTTGATTTTAATAAGTCATTTGCAAAGTCAAGTTGTGCTAATAATACGAAAACATGATTTTGTGAGAAGTGCTCACATTGGTTTGCTCTAATTTGAAGTCGCTAATTTGTGTAGCTACTAAGATTTAGTCACTCCTAGCAGTATGCAAAATGGTTATGCTGTATATAGGACACAAGTACACAAATCTGAAAAAGAATAAGCATATTTAGAAGAAAGTGATTGTTGGAGGGGTTAGATCTCCGTGGCATGATGTGTACCGAAGCTAGGCTGCACACTTAAATGAAATTCATGAACATGATTTAGAGCAATAATAGCAACATTTTGAGAATAATAGCAAAATGCCAACAAATTGCTATGGAGGGTTTGATGGGATATATCCACTGACATTAGAAATAAAAGAAAGTTAAACTAACCAACAGTTACCTGAAGCAAACCTGAGAACTTGAAATTATTAAGCGGTATTTAGAGAGAAATTAACAGAAAGTAAAACATGCTGATTCCTATCAATTTCAGTCTAACGTGATGCTCAGTGAGAAGCTTTAAAAAATGTTTTATTAAAAAACCAACAACTTTTTGCTAAGTTTCTGGCCTCTGTAAAACTATGAAGTATATCTCTTTTTCTGTGTTTTGTACAAAAATTTCTACAAGTGAGATGGACTTAGTTATAGGAGTATGTCAGTGTATTTTCTGTATCATTTTCCGTTCAATTTTGAATATATTTTAACATTTATTTTGAATGTGTGAAGATTTTCATTAATTAGGACGGTATTGTTGAAAACATGCTGAAGATAAAGGAGTCTTATAATGAGACTTATATAGGTTAATGTGTTTGGTTGCTTTTTTTTTTGGTTATTGCTTTTTTAGGTGTAACAGTTTTCTGTGATAAAAAGATTGGTTGATTTGCTCTCTTTTCTAACTCTCATAACATTTATTTCTATAACAACGTATTCACTTCTTGACACCCATTTCTTTTCTCTGCAGACAAGTATATTATATAGTAGCAATGCTATTTATTTCTTATTTATTTTTAAATATAAATGACTGTCTAATAATAATGGAGTTATTTTGCCTTCCTGAGTCATTGTAGCTCTTACTTCAGCAAAGGAATGTTTGTGTGACAGATGGTGGGATTACTTCCTTCATTTAAATCAAAATAAACTATTAATAGTTTGCCTGAAGACCTTTACTTCTTCCATGTATATTTTTAGATACAGTTACTTGATGTTCAGCACTGTAGCTCTCACACACCAACACCTTCCAAGTCTCTCATCTACAACTGCAGGAAGAAAACTAAAGCTATTGGCTTCTGTCCACAGGGACTTTAGTTGCTTACTTGTTTAGTGCAGAAGACTTTTATTCCTTTATTTAGAAGACAGTACTTTTGAAAGTAGAAGAATAACTGGGAAGGGGGTGAGAAACTTTCAAAATGCTACAAGAGAACTTTGGTATAAAAAGCTAGGGCTGGGAAATAAATAAATAAATAAAAGAAATAAAAGAAAAAAGCCCTAGAATATCAAACATATCAAGCTCACATTATAGGTGTTTCTATGAGCTAAATATTCTCTATAACAGTAAAACATAGTGGGTTCACTTACATACTAGGTCATCTCAGGATAATCTCTGAAGCATTACATTCTTATCTCAAGGTCTTAGACCGCTTATTCCAATATCTTTGTGCTCATAATTACATCAAATGAAAGCGTGAGCTTTATATGGGCATATTTGAAAATGACTGATTTATGCCTATCATAATCAGTTCAGTCTTAAGATGTACATACCATTCTGTGCTATACATCCTTAAGAAAATCAGAAGACTTTAGAATAAGTAGCTACACTGCATGAAGATACGATAAACAGCCATAATTTTTCAGGCTTCATGTTTCAGGTGGTGGTTTATATTTCCATAAAAATCCTTTATGTGGGAATATTGTTCTTTTAACTACCCTACGTAGTATGTCATCTCCTAGAGGATTAGTTCTGTGTACAAAACATGCCCATTGATCTTTAGTATGATGCTGGCACCATTTAAAGAGATACAGCTGGAGGATTGCTGACACCACTGGATTTACAGGGATGAAATAAAATCAGGTCCCATATGAAAACTAGACATGAGCATTCACTGGGATTCCAAACCTCCTCTCATCCAATTTAAAAATGCACAGCTGCTTTATAAATATTTAATATGCTCCTTT
>VXAV01010730.1:104236-147163 GCA_013399715.1 Alectura lathami
ACATTCAGAAGAACAGGAAGTTGTGTCAGTTTGCACAAGCCAAACATTTGGTCTATAGAAAAGAATAGATTCATTTAATCGAATGTACATTTTCCCCTGTGGCTTTAGACGTGTTTGTTTCTGTGTTTCTTTGTTTGTTTTTAACTATATTCTATGAGAACAGCATGAATTCTCCAAGATTTTGAAATTCATTTCCAAAGATTTACATATGTTCCCTGTGGGTAAATCATTTTAATTTGAGGAAAGAGTCCTATCCTGCTGTGCTGTAGATTTTAAGTAAATACAAATTTTCCAGAAGTAGAAAGGAAAAGAGATTTCTAACAAAGTTGCAGACTTACTATCATAAATAATATTTCTGAGCACTCTAATAAGACCCCTGTCCTTACTATTTCAGAAGTTATTATAAGTTTAGCTATGTTTGATTAAAAGTTAAGGCAGAGAAAGAAGATCCTTCACAGGACAGTTTGCAGCAGGAGTTGTTTCTGGGTGGTGTGCCTTCTGGAAGATGATTTTCTGACCTTTTGTTTACAGAGGTTTAGGTGATTACCAGCTGACAAAGATGAGGCTGACACTAGACTAGCATAAGAATGCTCTGAACACAGCTTGAAATCCCACTGAATTTTTTTAACTGTCACATTAAAAAAAAAAAAAGTCAGAACTAAGCAACAAGAGCATTGAACTCTCACCTCTTTCTCAAGTAACAGAGTTTTCTTTAATGCAGCCCCCAGGTGAACAGGACCTTTGCATTCAGTGTGCTTGTGTAGCCACTTTTTTTTATTATTATTATTTTTAAATCCAGTGGCAGTTTTGCTAGATTAAGTTTGTTTTAAAATATTTTTTAAAAATATTTTTATGTGTCTGTACTGCCAAGTTTGAGTAGTATGGATTTTCATACATTTATGTATTATCTGCAGAGATCCGTACTGCATTTTATAGTTTGCATTGCCTGACATTGAGGTTACATCATATTCCTAAAAGGGGACCGGATGTTTTTCCTGGATAAGTTATACTTTAGTTATCTGCAGTAATTTTCTGCTTTTGTGATGATGAGTGAGGGTTTTAAGGCTGCCTTTCCCTCTGCTGAGAAGTTCATCCAGAATTTGTTGCTGCTTTTAGCAGCCCTCTCCACCCTTCTTGCCCTCACACTCGCATCAGCTTCTACTTTCTCCCTTCTTTTATTTAGTAACTATGAGCATACAGTGAAACATGGAGATACAGTGCAAGATCTCAGACTTTCTTGACTCTCTCTGACAAACAAACACAGTTACGAGTCCTTTCTTTTCATTTTTGGCCATGAAGAAGGAGGGTGGCCATGACATACCTGTACTCCTATGGTGCTAATCCAAATGTATAACTCACTCTTTGCTCTGATGGTGTAGGAATACACATTTTTCTGACTTGTTACCTCAGTTAACACAAGGACTGACTGAAAGACTGAGCAAAGATTTAAACATAGCAGAGTACCTCCTTGCTGGGTTGTGCTGCTACCACAGGCAATTTTAAAAATGTCTCTTAATCATCAAATGGTTGGATGCTTCATTTGTTTTAGTTTATGCCCTTGTGCTGCCATCAGGATCCCAGCACTTTCAGCTGTTATGTTCTTAAGACCAATTACATGGTAACTTCTTCTTGGACTCTAGTTTAACACCTCAATAATTTTTCTGTTCTGAGTACAGGACAGAAAGTACAGGACAGAAAGCCTGAGTACGTGCATTTTCCTGGACCTCCATCATGAAAATCTTGATACCTGGAGCAGAGGACCAGACCAGGGCAGTGCTTAATAGTTACCCACAGATAGACACAGCCCACCTCTTTCCCTTTCTACTCAATTTCATGAAGCAACCTTGGGACATAAATCTTAAAAATATTAAGAAAAGCAAAATGTTAGCAGGTCGATGTTTGATACAGGCTCTCACACAAGCTCCTTTACTCCTTTTATTTTACCAAGTTGACCTTTCTTTGCATTGGTTCCAGGGTCCCAGAGACTCAAGCCTGATAGCTCATGCTAAAGCATGTACAGTGCTAGACGAACAAACCTCTAATTTGATAAAATCACTATTTTAATGATGGAAGAAAAAAAAAAAATAGATCTGGGAAAGCAAGCAATATTTGAAGCTGTCAGAAACACAAAAATATTTCTAGCCTGATTCAACTCTTGTTCAGCTCAGCTCTGACCTGGTTACTGAATTGAATAATCTCCAAAGTATGTCAGAACATATCTTCTATCTCAAAATATGTGTCTTCAGATACTGTGATTTGCAGATTGATATAGACCCTCCAGCAGACAGAAAATTTTTAAGTAGCAAATGGCTTGAAACCCAGACCCAAACTTACCTACTGAATGCAAGCAAAGCACTAAGTATTTAGTCTTTAATGCAGTTTACCATTTGTCTGCTGCTAATATGTGAAGGATGTTTTTTTGCCACCAATAAATATGAAATTATTGCACTAGTTTGCAGAAATCATGCCAAAAAATCAGAAATCAATGCCAAAACAAAGCATAACCTCATTGATCCGTGAGTCAGCAAATACTCTTTGACTAAATCCACTTACTCTCTGTGTGAGAACCATCTCCAAAATTGTGTTGAATGACATAATAGCTCACAGCATACTATGAAGATTCCTTGTAATGTGTTTCTCCTTTCTCTTGGAAGACAAGAAACTCAGAGAAAAACTCCGTGCCTTGGCTTGTTTGGCCACTCAGGTTTACCTGCACTTCACCATGCAAAGATTATTGGAGAGAGCAATTCTTCCAAAATGAAATACATATTGTTCATACAGTGAGATTGCCACAGTCTGAACCTATTTGAGATTCTACAAAACCCATAATCATATAAAAAGTCTTTAAATAGTGCAATGAAAACATATGGATAGCTGTGAGCTTCTTTATTAAAAGCTTACATTTCTTTCAAGAGAACAGGATGTCCATGACTTGGAATTGTTTTCAGGAAGTTTATTGACAGAGTATGGTGCTACTGAGCATCATAGAAGACTGACAGAAATTCAGTTCTTTTTCCATTCTGCTAGGTTATTAAGATGTTAATAGTTTTGGTGGTAAGATGAAAAATATGCTACTGAGGAGTGATAACATATCACTTTACCATCAGTGTCGTGAAGGCTCAATTCATGTTGGCTCTTGGTGAGTGCTTCCATCTTCCTGTAATCCCCCAACACGGCCACTTACACGTTGGTCACACAAAGGCAAGACCAGATATAACCGTAAGTGAACATCCACCTGGCAAACAGTCTGGAAGGAAGGTGCAAAGCACCAGTCACATCTGTTGTCTGGATGGTTGGGGTTCAAACTGAACTGCATGGTATTCCCACTTCTCAAGTATGCATTACTAAATACACGCTGCTTCTCTGGATGGTATTCACCTCTCTGTTGGAAGGATAACTAACAAGCTAAGAGAGTAAAAAAATCTATTTGAAGCAGAGTACTGCTGTGTTGTACTCAGACAGTCCTACAGAAGCAGCACCAGAAAGTTTTAAACTGGGAGCTTCCCACAGATTCCTGTGTGCTTTGGGCTCCTGCCAGCTTGGAAGCGTGTAAAACTCTTAGCAGCTTCTGAAAACATGACTGATCCCAGAGGGCATAGGTCTCAGTATCATATCTGACCTTTGGCTCTGGGGAAGCTTGCTGTGTTTGTATTTGTAAGGGAAAAAGAAGACATACTTTTCTGTGAAGCTGTTCTAAGAAAACACGTCTTGTCTTGGAAGACATTCACAGATTGAGGTTATCAAAATAATAGTGGCCTTGGCCTCTCCCTGTTATATTGTGAAGGCAAAAAAAAAGAAGGATCTACATAATGTTTTTCAAGAGCTTTTGACTCTTCGGTTCTGATTTAAATTCTCAAATTCAGTGTTTTTTTCTCCCCTAGAGAATAGGAAATTTGCAAATTTGACATTAACACAGGCGTTGCTTGTGGAACTTTAACTCAATCCTCACATCTAATGTCAGCCTCAACCCAAATCATCTTTGATTGAGCAACCTATAAATTTACCCTTATCCTTTGTTTACTCTCTCTTCTCCTGCACTTGGGTCAGGTGACACATTTTTTTTCTCCAAAAAAATGCCTTCCTGGCCAGGAAAGCAGAGACAGCTGCTCCCAGCTCCTTGTATTCCCTTGGCTCCTGTATTCCCATGGCTCAGGCCAGAGCACCTCATGATGTGAAAAGAGCAACTGCAGGCATTTCCCTTGGAGTCCCAAACTCTGTTATTCTCAATGTGACAGACCAGGGCTGTTTAGCTGGGCTCCTCAAAAGATTTTCCATTGAATGTGCACAATTTGGAAGGCTTTTAAAATCTCTTTGTGCAGAGTCTCCCCAAGAGACGGTTCGTTTGCTCCTGAGTTCTCTCCCCTGTGAAAGAAACGCAGTGGTATCCGACTTTCTTAACTAGATGTTTGAAGGTAGAGCAGGATATTTTCCTTTAGTCTTAAGGTCAGAAATACTTGATCCTCCCTGCCTCCATCCCTCCAGCCCTGCCCAGCATTCATTCAAAAGCAGCCACCCATGTTATAACATTATAGTTTAATGGGAAAAAATTGGCACATCCATAAAAACTTAAAGTTACAGCCCTGTTCTGCAAAGTATCTAGAAACACATACTTAGATATTACTGGTAGCCTTACTTGATATATATGTATTGCATGCCAGGAGTTTGTTATGTAAACACATCCTTATTTCTAAAGACTGGAAACGTTTTTAAAAAGAAAGCGTATTTGCAGTAGTATCTATTTTAAGCCTAGTGTTCTTAATTCAGTGAAAAAAAACAGGCAAAATACTCACATTAAGTTACTTTCATGCTATTTTCTGGTTTATGCTGGCTATCACAGTGGTAACTTAATTTTTGATTATATTGATTTGCTTTATATTGACCAAAACAGTGCCGCAAGGCAGTGTTCCAGAGTCCCCTGGCACTCCCATTGCTGAAACAGACCCAGGGTTTCGCCTGGGCTACTTGTGGGTGTGGGGTGCAGACTAGCTGCATTCAACACTGGCACTGCAGCTTTTCTGCCTGCACTGTGTCTGGAGGGTCATAGACTGCTGGACTGATTCTCACACATGCAATGCCACCATCCTTTAATACTGCCATAAAACACTGAACTAAATGATGGTAAATAATTAATAAAAAGGAAATACTAATAGTTCTTTGATTGCAGCAAAGATTTTGTGTGCTAGAGGAGAAACAAGAAGTCTTTAGGAAGAGGGGAACTCATCATTGCTTCAGAATTGGTGGTCTGATATAAATCAGCATAGTTTTATGACTTTGCAGTTGGCATTGTGAGGGTCTGGGGGCCCTGCGTAAAAATGCGGCTGTGCCTTGAGGAGGTGGCGTTGTATAACTGCACTGACAGAGTGCGTCACAACGTGTGGCATGTGGCAGCAGAACAGCCCTAAATAGCTCTTACCATCTTTTCTGCTCTGGAGGTTTTGAGGAAAAATTTGTTTTTTCTGAGTAATGCTTTATGCTTCCTAAAATCACCTGACAGTATGGCTCAGACTCCACCAGAGAGCATCTCCCCAAGTGGTCAGAGAGTTTTAAGGTAGAGTCGTGGGAGTCTTGCTCTCTGAAGTCTAGACCGTAAAAGCACACTCCTGGGACCATGGGATGAATACATGTTCATTAATCTTCACATTAAAATCGACCAATGTCCTTTCATGACCTCCTCTGTATTATAAGCTATGAGCTGAATTAACTTCTGCTGGCTCTAAAGCTGTTATTAGAAAAATGTCTGACAAAGACTAAAAATATTCCTGTGATAGAGGATACATTGTGATACATAAAGTCTGTTTTAACAATTAATTATCTATTCTACTGAAATTTGAGCTTTTTTTAGTGAAGAATCAGGAACTTATCTGGATCTGTCGTCTGCTCAGGATTTTATTCTTCTGTCTGCTAGACTTCAGAGACTTTATTACCTCATTTCTCGCTTACTTACAGACTGCGACCAAGTCACTGTTCATCTTTGCAAGCCAAATAAATTGTACTCCTCCTGTTTTCCTCTCCAGAACTTGTTTCCACTTGATTCTCATTACTCTAATCTCTCTCCAATTTATTGGTGCATTGTATGATTTGTAAAACCAGACTTGGACAAAGTATTCTGGCAGTGGCTGCACAAATGGTGGAAACGTAGTATCAACAGAGCTACTCAATAGTCTCCTTTTTTTTTTTTTTTTTTTTTTTTTTTTTTTTTTCTTTTCTCTCCAGAGCTATTTTGGCTAAATATGTATGCTGAGATCTCATGTCCAGTTCGTTGGTGTCCTTAGTCCTTCTGAGAGTCACTGCTTAATGGGACCTCCTTCCTGTAAGCATGGCTTTCATTTTTTGTCTCTCTCTGAATAACTTTACATGTGACAGTACTGAAATGCATACTGCTGCCCATGCCTGAGAATGCCATGTTCCACTGATCTATGCCCTTCTCTGCTTGCACCCCATATTTTGGTGTGAACTCAGTTTCTGTAAATTGGAGTTGACTTCCACCTTCATGTGCAGAAACAGGCAATAACCTCCCCAAATCCTGGTGGAAGACTAGAACTTCTGTGTCTCAGCCTAGAGCCCCTTTGCTGCCCTCAGCTGCACTCCTCCTTCAGATAGAAAACACCCACTCCTCAATGCCTTGCTTCTCCAGACCTTCGCCTGAGCCTAATTCATATGGCAGATCAGCTTTTACTACTAATCCTCAGCAGGAAATCTTCCTTTCATTTCAAAGTGAGATTTTGCAGCTAGCCTGCCAGCCCTCTGCCACAGGGCCCTCTGAAAGATGCTTCGCTGCTTTTTAGATCCATCCAGAATTTGTGTTCTTCAAGAACATGATGAGACTTATTACACTGAGACTTAGTCTTTCTCTGCTGTTTCAGCTGCTGGTGTCATGACACGATCTGGATTTCCAACCAGCATTCAGTCAACACCACCAGGCTGAGGATGGGGCATCGGTTCTGGCTGTCAGTGGTTTCTGCAGGTGGCCCTGGGCTACCCTGATGACGTTGGGCTTTATGATGAAGGCAGGAAGGTAGTTTGCTGGTTTGCAAGCTGAGGCTGCTTTTATTCGGGATACTTCTACTGAGGCCATGGGTGGCAGCTGAGAAAAGTGACTGCTGCATGAGTGACAACCATCGTGAATGAAAATGGGGGCAGCAAGTCAGGACCCAGTGACTGTGAGATTCAAGCAGAGACTGAGGAAGCCAGAGAGCAGAGAGGAGCACGGGCCACCTCCCCTCACTCCTTTTCTCTTATTTCCCTTGTCTTCTAACTCAACATAAACAACTTTTTCTCCAGGCGCTGCTTGCAGACAACATCAAAGCTGTGCATCCAGAAGGAAAAGGACTGCTGCAAACAGCCTGTAGCTAAACTGCCTTGGACAAATAAGCATATTTTGTCTGTGTTGCTGTGGCCACTCAGCTACTTACAGATGATATTTGTCTATTTCTGACTCTTTCTTCGCCTTCCTATAAGACTGGCCTCAGCACACCATTGCTGTCTTTTGTAGCAACCACGAGATATCTGAAATACAACAAAGGAAAAAGAAGGCAGCATTCTCCTACCTGCTTCCAACCCTTCCTACCACTGCCCCCCAGCTTCATTTGCTATGCAGTAGCAGTCTTTTGTCCAACTTTTCTCAATACACTGCCCAGTGAATAAGCATTAATTAAAAGAATAATAGGAAGATGAAAATCAATGTTGATTTGCAGAGAGCTAAGGCTGAACGGATAAATAGCTCTGAAATTAAATCTAGATCTAAAAACTGGCTGGAAAGAAAATAATGAAATATGTTTCAGGGCCTTGCCGCACAAAAGTAAGAGCCAAATTCTGTTCGGATCAAGGATTTCCAAAAGTCTGGTTAAAATGTTAAGACTGGATAGCTTGCAGGATACTGGTTGTGATGGTGATGGAATGGGGGTACTTCAGGAACAGCTGGTTTGTTTTCTGGGCTACATTTTTTTACTTCCAGTTAAGAAGGTTTCCTTTGAAAGTGTGCTGACATGCAGCCTGCAAGACGCTCCTGATGATCTCCAAAACATGTTCCTTTCAAGATATTTTTCCCCTTTGCCCCTAAAATTTCTTCCTTTCAAATAGTAAAAGATCTCTTATTTCCAGAATTTTCATCTCATCACAGAAACATAATCTTGAGCTGATTCCTTCCACCTTCTCCATCCATTTGTTTCTCTCTCTGATTCCTAATAGAAAATTAGTTTCAGAATATGACACATTTCCACTGTGATATATGAATATCATACAGAGGGCAGTGCTGCCTCTTTGCAGGCTTTCCTGCTTCCAAAAGTTACACCACTCCGTATGATATTTTTAGCAGGATTTGCTATTTTTTAAGCCAAGGAGGGATCCGCTGCAGGAATGAATTTCCACTGGCCTTTTGCCACCTAATCTCAAGAACTGAGACACTGAGTTTAATATTTCTGAGACAAACTGTAACATGTTACAGGCGGCATGTAGATTCTCTTCTAAGAGGGGAGAAAGCGTTAGAGTGGGCATTGTTTAATGAAAGCAGTCTTTAAAAAAACACCAGTGCCACTTGAAACAAAAACAGCCCATCTTAGAAAGCAGTGGCAAATGTGTGATTTTTGCCTTTAGAAAAGGGTTTTTCAAATGACAAGCTGTGCCAAATTCTGCTTCTCAGTCATAAGACCTACAATTTGCACCATGATTGCTCAGTGCATGAACATCTGTGAAGCAATGACTGAGCAGGCAAAGCAGTAAGTTTCCATAGCTCCCTTAATGCTATATAGTGCAGTTTCTCCAAGGAAAATAAAAATTTTCAATGTGAGAAATCCGCCAATACCTTCAAGTACAGGTCCCTAGAAGCCCCATTAAGTCACTGTTATGATGAACCTAGTTCCGTGTTGTTCCCTCTTCCAGCTCCTGCATGTTTTGTGGGTCCTCAGCAGGCAACCTCATCATTTTGGAGGAAAACGCAGTCAGCTGATTTAAGATCAAACAGAGTCAAAAGCAAGATGTGAAATATCAGCCTGGTCAGAATCAACCAAATGGCGTTTGATTTTCTCTACAGAGGACATAGCCCAGTGACAAACGTACAGCTGTGCCATCTGCTTGGCACACACTGGGAGGTATCTGATCATTTTGGTCACCTACTTGCCTATCAGCTGTTAGATTTGTGTTCAGGGCAGGGAGAGGGTTAGGGGGGAGGTCAGTGTCACGCTGAGCTGCTCCAGAGAAAGAGCAAGCTATGGACAGAGATGTTTCCCCGCTGCTGATTGTAATTGCCTTCTTCTGTTCAAAGCTGGAGACGTTACACTCTTCCTCCTCTCCTGTATTTCCAATTGGCATCACAATGTGTTCCTGTGTGGCATTCTTTTTCTGGAGAGTGAAATAGATGATCTGGCCTGAAATTAAACAAACAAGAGAGGTGCAGTCTGCCCACAGTTTCAGACACAGCAGAAATGGCTCTGAAAAAATCTTCAAGGGCTATGCATTTATGGTAAGTGAGTAAGCCCTGTCTACAAGCTCAGTCTAAGCAACACCAGTGTTACAGTTGTACAGCAACCTTTTATTTGCACTGTCAGGAACTTCTGACAGTTAGAGGTGACCCCACTCCGGAGCTGCAGTGGCAGGATTAGATGATCTCTAGAGGTGCCTTCCAGCTCCTGCCATTCTGTGGGCCTGAGTACCAAAAGAGAAGCCAAGCTTGGTGGGATTCACTGTTCTCAGCACCCTAGAGCAGACTTCCAGCTTTGGTAAGAGATGCTATCAATGTTTTTAGATGATCAAGAGACGACAAACTAAGGTATAAATCAACTTCTCAGGAGTTTTAACAGGCTTTCCCATTTAGTAATATAAGAATTTAATTTTTCTGCCTGGCGGTTTTGTACAAACAGGTGGAGAAGAGAGCTCTGGGCTGGCTTAACTTGTGTTATTTGACACAGCCAAATGTCAATACTCAGAATTGTGTCATGCAAATCAAAACCTCAGAACTGAATAGTTCCAGTTTTGAGAAAGCTGCAACAGAGATCCAGATTTTACAGATGGCTTCTATCTTCATGACGATCTGCCAAAAGCCTAGGGGTTGAACTTCACTGAACTTCAGCATAGTACAGAGATGCACACTCAATTCATCTGAAAATGTATGGGTGAGGAAAGAAAATAATTTCTCCCAAATACAAAAAACAGCCTTTCCTTGCACTGAAAGCTAATGTTGTCTTAGTAGTCAATTATTCTTACGATAAAGTAAATGTTTAAATGGCTGGCAGAGCAGAAGAATGTTGTTCAGGTGTGCCCAGAACAACATACGATGGGAAGGTGCCATTCCAGCTTCTACTAGTGAAGGTTCATTGAACATTGCTGAGGGATTTTTAAAGCCTTTGGATAAGGTCATGAGCCTTTGGATAAGTCCAAGTGAAAAACAATCATAGCAATAACAAAATAATTCTCTTCTGAACAGCCTCATGAGACACACTAAAAGCAAAAGAGTGAATGTGAGCTACTTCAGAAGCAGGTCAGAAGCTGAAGCAAAAATCTAGCAGCCAGAATCTACTGCAGTATCCTATGCAACATTCCCATTCATCTGCAAGAACCCTTTATACAGCAGTCAAATGTGAACTAAGCTTTGTGGAGCAATCGATGCCTTAAGGCCAAGCCCATTAACAGTAGGCTTTGCATATACCAAAAAAAGAGTTTCTCCCATCATGCAGCTATTCTTCTGCACTAAAGACTCTTTCAAACACAAGGTCAGTTTCATTCCAGTTCATAGATTTTGAAATGAATAGAGGTAAAGAAACACATGCATGTGGTAGAACACATATCTCATGATCCAAATGGTAAGGTGTGTTTACACATTTAGCTTAATGGTAGCTTTTTATAAATTCTCTCAGGCTAGGTGTTGCAGACTTCAGAGCCAGTAAATAAACTCATCTTCTCTCCTAACACCAAATACATATCCCACTATAAGGAGAAAAACACTGAGATACTGGAAATAAACAACTAGAGAGAAAGTCTGGATCCCCAGTTAGAGCATACAATCCAGGCCCAGTTCCCCCAATCCCATCAGCCCCCGTGGTAACCCTAGGCAAACTGTTTTACCAAAATCTTCCAGGGTGTAAAGATGCCTCTGTCCTACAGATTTTATCTTTTTTCAGATGCAGTTATTAGGAGTTAGGTATCTAAATATATAGTTCTTAGCCTTCTGACATATCAATGTCTTCACTAATAAATAAAAGTGGCAACATTGCATGTCCTCACAGCACAGTTAGAGGATAATTGTATTCAAGTTTTGGGTGTAACGGACACTGCACAGATACCATACACTGAAAATGCATGCTGCAGCCACTTCCTAGCCACACTCTAAGGGGGCTTTTCACAGAAGCAGCATGGGTATTAAGTTAAATCAATCAATTGTGAAGTCTACATAGGCTAAATTAAAATATTTTCTCCTGGTGACCAAGGAGACAGGCACAGTAATTGCTGTTCTTTAATTTTACATGTTGAAAATCTCAGCACTGAAGAGTAGGTATCTTGGCAACATGGGGAGCTGACGCCCAATATCATTTTGGTGTCTGGGGAAAAATATCCTCCCCTATATTGCCAGCTGTGAATGTCTACACGGTCATAAACTGGTAGTCAGAAGTGGGTCATCACTGGCTTACAGTTTGCCAGTCTGCTTATTTGCAAGTTATTTCAGCAGCTTAGAAAGCCTCTGAATAAGGACATCATATGGCTGATGGGGCCGTGTCTGTTCCCGCTCAATAATGTCCTTTTAATTATTGCATTGCCCTGCCTGAAGGCCATCCTGCTTCTGTCATGGTAGAGGCAGAAAATGAGTACCCCCTTGGTCTTTTCTTGGTGGAGTTTCCAGTGTTTCATCATTTAGGATTGATCCTGTGCCATCAATCTATTCACATGCATAGGTTTTAAACAAATCAGGCCTAAAAATATTTGTAAAAAAAAAGACAAATTTTAAAAGAGCATACAATAACTTTTAATTATTCTGACTACACTGTGTACAATCAATGCCACAGTGGCAAAAAAGCAACTAGTGCTTATAAATTGTGGTATATGGCAAGTCCTCCTGTGTGAACACTTGTTTCTGTAATATGCAAATACAGGAAGTTGAAGAAACTGGGAAATTATCCTGTTAAATAATTTCTAATTGCGTTTTCATTTTAGCCACAATATCTGACCTCTCTTTTTTTGATTTCTATCTCATTCATTCACTTGCTCATTTCTTTGAGACAGGGTTGCTGAATAGAAAATCCTTGATATAGTTATTAGGGATGCAGTACATTTAAAAGTAAGGACAGTGGAGTAGGAAATACAAGAAACCTCTGTTCCTAACTTGTATATTTCTGTGTACATTTACTCAAAACCTGCTACTTTAAATTTGTGAAGAAACCATCAGACTGACTCTTGCTATGAGGAATAGATCTGTTTTTGCTGCCGCTAACCTACTTCCTCATTCTATAATAAAAATGGATCAGTATGAATATGCTAATGGCCTTACCTGATTACCTGAGACAGGCATTTCAAGGAAAGCTGAGTCCAATGTACAATCTGAGTTCAGAGCCTCCTATTTCAAAGTGTGCACAGATCTCTATTTTTGTAGAGTAAAGTAAAAACTAATGAGCTTTAGAGATAAAACATTTGGTACTATCATGCAGCTGCTGTATGCCAGAAATGCTGACAGACTTGTAAGTCTGCAGGAACCACATGACAGAGTATGATTCACATTCGTTTTGACCTTTGTCTTGTTTGTGATTGAAAACAGCCAAAATTACCAGAGTCAACAGAGTGCAAACTATGTAGAGTAATTGGGTTTGGTTATCTATGCCTTTAACTGTATTTCTGTGTTTCATCATTCGTGCTTTCATGTACACAGAAGCTACTGAACCATTCATGCATGCTCATATGGAGATGTAGATTCAGTGCGTTTGACAGCTCAGGAAAGTCATAAAGAAATGTTGTCAAACAATCGCACAAAAGATGCAAGAAGCATCAGCCAAACTGTCAATAAGCAGCAACATTATTATAAATTATCAAATCAAATTTGTTAAGCTACCCCAGTGTAAACATGCACTTATCTTAACAGAACAGCATTTGGATGCTTGATGATTGACTTCTTTTCCAAGACAGCATTCTAAAAGTATAGATCATACTAATTTTTTCTTTATTAACGCAGTGCCTTTAAACATGTTGCCAGAAATTATTTGCCAAGGATACCCTATTTTTAAGTAACACCTTGATCACATGCTAATTTCTTATTTGCTCATGATTTCCTCCTATCTGGCATCCAAAACAAACACATGGTGAGGACTCCTAGTGTTAGTAGGAAGTTATGGCAGTACCTAAGAGGGTTATAAACACTGATGTTTTGGCCAAAAGGGAATGAGAAAGTCCAGATGTACATCAGTGTGAATTAGAAAAAGTTGCTGGCATTCAAGTGGCTGTAGTTGTTCCTAGTGCATCCCTTCCTTGTGTATTTGCAAGATATCCAGAAGATTCAGGGACCTATTTCTCTACAAAGGATTCACAAACTACCATGGTGCAACATATCAGTAAGGATACTCGTCTTCCTTCAAGTGGGAGTTTATCTGCTTTCTATCACTAGTGGTTTCAGGATTCAGAGAGTATTTAGGTAGTGTTTCTTTAAATGAGATCTCAAAAAACTCTTCTTCATTTCAGCTATTATGTAATATATATAAAAATGCAAGAAACAGCATATCTGAAGTCTTCTATGTCCCTAAACAGGGACACTGTGTTTTCCTGAGGTGAGTTCTGTGCCAGAGTTTGCTGTGGTGCGTACAGTGACAGGTAGTCTAGAGTTTTCAGATGTTATATACTCTGGATGCCTTCCCACAGTGTCAGGAATCTCCATAGTAGAATGAGTTGCTATTTCAATTATCCAAACAATAAATAACATTGACCACAGTAATTTATTTCAGAGCAAAGTGGTTTCATCACCACTTCTTGTTAGCAGGTTATCAGATTATATGGCATAGTCAAAGCTAGTAACTTTAGCTCAGGAAGTCCCTAACCTCCTCTTAATGGCACAGCCCTTCTAACAACATCATATATGGCTAGGTTATATGTAGTCTAACTAGGTCACAAGCTTCATGTTATGAAAATTTAAAATAAAATATGTGTGAGGATGGTTATCGACACAAGAAAGGTCAAGATTCCTCAGCACTTCTGAGAGTATTATTTTGAAAAGTAGCCTTATAAATTTCTTTATGTTTTTCAATTATTTGCTTTTGCTTCATTCTATGCAAAGACATTTCTTCATGTTTCATGACTTGAGGGAGTAAATTTGCAGTCATCTCTCTCTCTAGTTTCTATCAATCAATACTACACTAAGTGGATTAAGAGTCATACTATATATTCTAGTAATAATGTCTCTTAATATAGTGTTTTAGCTTTGAACATTTTTATAGCAAACCTGTATCTTGCTTGTTATTTCTTTAAATTCTTTTCTTTTCAAACTGTTTTCACATGTGCTAACATTTTGCATTTGCTCTCCGTTAGACCTAGCAGGCTATTTATTTGCTTATTAAATAACTCCACAGAGTTCATTCACACAGCCATTTCTTTTCATTGCTACACATTCTCTGACTTCTGCATCCGGCTTCTCCCTGTAGCACTCCATTCATATACAGAAAAAGGCTAAATCTTTATTTTTACAAGAGTCTCTACGCCATCATTGCCTTAGGTACTTTCTTGTTTGCAGGAACTAGCAATGACTATTCATGTCATGAGCACAGTTTTATCTTCCACTAACTGAACTTATTCAGGTAAATATCAGTCTTCTTGGCACTACTCCCACTACTTCGTTGCAAATTAATGTCCATTTTATTTCCTAATCTCTACTCCAAGGTCACTGTCCATTTCTGTTCTTTAGTTTTTTCCTAATGACTGGAGATGGGCAAAAATAAGGAAATGCATAACAGAACAGGGTGCTTTTCTACTTTTTATTTATGTTTGTTTGTTTGTTTTTGTTTCTTCTTTCTAAAATCTCCAAAGCCAGAATAATATACAAGCTGTACAGGGAGTTTACCTCCACAGAGTTTTTCTAATCTTCCTTGTACCAGATGGCAGTTTTCCCAGAACAGGACAACTGAACTCTGACTTGGAGGTGGGGTTCTTTGGGCGTATAAAACAGACACGTGGAATGGGAAATCCCAACACAAAAGGCAATCATGCTACTTCCTTAAGATTTTAGTATGAAAGTGCCTTAGAACACATTACTTCCTAATTAAAGCCTCCAAAATCCTGTTTATCTGTCTCACGAGTAGTGACCTACTGGTAGGGAATACAAGTGGCGATTCAGAATATTATAGCTGCTATGTGCCTTAATCATGGATGAGGACCCATTGTCCTTGGCACTGTGGAAATAGGCCCTTAAAGACATCTTCTGCCTTTCAGAGAGCTTAGACTAAGAGAGCAGACTAATAATTGAATAAATGAATAGTTTTATTGATCAATGTATGTTCTGAGCATGATGTTGTCAAAAGCTTGCATGCATGAGAGCAAAGGAAAGTTATAAAGAAGACGATGAAGAAAAAATAATGAAGCAGATCTGTGAGTAGTTTCAGGCAACTGTTTTAGAGTAAAGGATGCCTTGGAGAAACAGAAAGATGCTGTTCTTGAAGGTTAACAAGAAAAACAGAAGCTGTCTTTGTGGCTAGCTACAGATCAGGATTTTTATAACAAATAAGAACAAGTGAGTGTGGCTAGGATGGGTATAGTCAACAGTCTTATAGAAGGAGATCAAGCAGCTTGCTGAGTGAAACAGAGAATGGAAGCCCAGGGATGGAGTGCATAGGGAAATCTCAGTGGTCAATGGCACATCAGGAAAATGACATTGCAGTATTCAAGGTGGGTGGCAGTGGGGTTGAGACTGCATTTGTCAAAAAGAGAGAAAATGATGTTGCAGTGGCTGAGATGTAGATAAAGACCCTTCTCAAAGGGTCTTTATAAAAAAGATAGTTTCTTATAAATTTAATGTAAGATATATTTCTAAAATTTCTACACAAATGAGTGTGAAAACTTTGCGAGAGAGCTGAGTTGAAGGTGACATGATCTTCACAGGCCTAGTCATGCTAAAAAAGCATCAAAGTAAGAAGTGAAAATTTTATATAATGGCCTGTTATATTAGCACAGACTTTTGTTGTTTTAGTTTATTTGTTTTTCTGAATCGTTAATTATTTCAGCATAATGCGGGCTAAAGACAAAGAATCAATAATCTACTCTTTGAGGAACACGCTTCCTAGGAAGAACTGTTCCAGAGATAATTAGCCATGCACAGATTTAATTGTTTTGGTGCTGTATAGCTGGTGTTAGACAGATCTTTTTGTCAGTGCTGTCACGCTAATTATATTAACATCTTACATTTTTTCATGATTAGAGTTTTATACAAAATATCTATCTTCTTATGAATTAGTATTAACTCTTCTGCCTGTACTGAGAATATATCATGCCAGCATGTACCTTAGCTGCACACTGCTAATGCTATCAGAACGTATAAGAGAACATATACTTCTATATATAGTGTATGTATTTAAAATATATTCAGCATTGATAACATTCAAGTGAAAGTATATGAACAGTTCCCTGTCAGGCATTCCCACTACGCAGAGTACATCTGTAATATCTTATAAGCTGCAGTTTCCTCATTAGGTCTTCAGGTTATCAGTGCATATTCCCCCTTGAGTCCATATTTATAACAAAAGACTACTATCTCAAATATTTCAGGCTGTGCAAGTGCAAGGGTCAATGAATGACAGATTCTGGGAATTGTATTGAGACAGGAAAAAGACTAGGAAAGATTTTGACTTAAAAAAAAAAAAAAAATTATCTGTGAAATTATCCTGTTTTCAAAACGGTGAGATGAGATATCTCTGCTAATATAACAGATTTTATAATTCTCACTCTTCACTTATTTCTTTATATAAGACAATGAAAGAGGCAATTGGTAGCTCACACAATCAGATAAAAAAGACTGGGGTTTTGTAAATCTTTAAAATGGTGACCACTGAAAACACCTAACAAATCAAAATACTTCTTACACTGTGTTCCACTTAAAATACTGTACGCGCAATGTGTAGTGCTTTCACTTCAGCAAAAATATTAAGCAGAAAAAAAAAGAATCTTTGGGCAGCATTTATTGGCATAACATTATTTTTTTTTATATAAAGGTGTGAATAAAAATATACAGTAGTACAAATTTTCAGGAGCAATGATTTACTAAGTGTATCACCACCTTAATCTAGTTTTTCACTTCATAAAACAGGTTTTGTTCTTTAAAATATTCTCTAAATGGAGCAACAAAAAAGGCTTATTTTCCGAGTAAATGAAAAGAATCCTTTTCATGCTTTATTAAATAAAACCTGGCAAGGCATACCGAGGTCTAGAATTCCACAGAGACAAATTTAGAGGAGGTAGATAATTTTCAGCTTCTATTATGCATTATTCTAAACCTAACAGGGGCTCTGAAATGTGATACTTAAGTAAATATAGCTCCAAAACTGCAGACTCTTCTTTTGTTTGTAGACTTGCAAAATTGCAAGACATTGCAAGGGACTAGAAAAACTCTACTAAAGGTATAAATTAGAAAATTTTAGCTGTAGTTTAAGATTGGAAGGATAAAGTATGCACCAGATCCTACAAGCTCTCATGTCCATAGTTAACTATAAACCTGTAATCAGTTTCAGAGATCTTCATGCGGCTATTCAGTGGAATAAAGTCAAACATATGCACAAATGCTGGCAGCACAGGTGTGAAAGAGATCACAGCACTCCATATAAAAAAATTTTGTGAATGTAGGAAACATTTTCAATGGTGTTTCCCCCCAGCTTTATTTTTTGCCATTCTTTCAGAACATGTCAGGGACATGCAGGCTTAAGAAATTCTAGTAGAGTCACTTCGTTATAAAATACTTGTATAGTTGTTAAGATAAATGTTTTGACATGTTTTGATAAATTTGAAACTTACTTATTTTTTTTGATGATTATTTTTCAGGTCTTCTTTAAAATAACATGTTTATTTAGCCTGAATCTCTCATCCTGATATCACTTCCAGCTGCTTACCAAAAGACTATGCAGTTTCATTGCTGCCTCTGTTTTACATCTGTTTATCCTAGAACAATAAGCAGTTTAATCTTTCAAAAAGCATTGCATACACAAACCTTTTCCTATAAAGTACTAATAAAATAAATTGAACATATAAATAAAACACAATGAATAATAGTAATGCAACAAAACACATGGCATCCTTTTATTTGTTTGCATTAAGATGTAAGAATCTTCGCTAATCTTTATATATGCACAGATGCACCAAATAATCCTCTGAAATACTGAGCCATGTGACAAAGAATTAATGGTGCCTTCCACATGGGGGTTTTCAGGGATGAAGTATTTGTGTTCTGACAAGGCTTGTTTTCTATATTGCCTTCATAAAATAAAATTATTAGTTGTTTTTATTTCTCAGGGTAAGCATGCATACAAATCCATATTTGCTACATGTTCAATAATTTTGTTCAGAAATCTTTAAGAGCTAAAATACTAACCACTTCTGTTTTTCCCATGCTGTGTCTCTGGTGACACTCATATTATTCTCAAGAAATACAAAGTCAACAGACGCTACGTGAACTCTTCACAAAAGCTGGAGAGATCCTGCAAAAAGGTCCTTACAGACACCATTTTCACAGCACTGAATTTACTGGGAATGGAAGTCATCAGTCTCAAGATGTGTTACATATGTGGAATAGTGTGCTCTTGCTGACTTCAGTGGGGACAGTGAGCCTTGCACTAGGCCAGCTCTAACTCTGCTTAGCTGGAAACAAAAAAATGGAAGGAATGAAGTAGTAGTCTGTTTTTAAAATGTGTGTGTAAAGAGGAAGAAGAGTGTTGTCACGAGGAGGAAGTATTGTGTCAAACCTTAATGGTATCAGTTCAGTTTTCTTCTGCATAAACCTGGGCAAATTAGCATTTCCTCAACTCCACATCTTTATTATGGTAGCACTCCTTCCTCCCAGCCACTCTTCTTGCCTACTTCAACTGGAGGCCCTCAAGTACAGAAGCTCACTTGGGTGTTTGAGAAGCTTCCAGGTCAATGGGCGCAGGTGCTCCCATAGGGACTGCTCTAATAAGCTGTTAATGTCTGACAGGCCATTCAGTTTGAGATTTCTCCACACCTGCTCCAAAATAGGTAGTGAATTGAGGATGATAGTTCTAAGAAAGTTGTAACTGGGAATTACAGTTGACAAAATAAAGATGATTGGCCAGGTCTTTTTTCATCCACTGAAATATGTCAGGGGTAACTCAATTAAGCATAACTGAATTACACTGAAGCAAAAGAATGGAAAATCTGGGCTGATGTAGACAAAAATGAATTTTGGCAGAGCAGCAGGGTCTTAGACTGTGTCTGGACTAAAGATTTCTGGTGAGGTGGCTGTAAAGTTAGTTGAGATGCCGAGTGTGAGATGAAGGTCAAACTGAATCAGCATATTTGTAGGGGAACATTAGATATCAATGATGTGACAAGAGGAGGACAATGCAGATTAGCCTGTGGAGGCATAATTGGTTATAGTGTTTTATCTGACTTACATGGGGGGAAATCACAACACTGGATTGGTAGGGCATATATGAGATGGCTTATTCACACTAGAAGAAAATGAAAAACCCAACATTCATGCTAACTAGCATGCAAATTCTCATAGTAAATTGAGATTATAGCCACATTTTATAGATATCATTTTTTTTGTTGTTGTATCAACTTTCAGTGTACGGGTTTTTATTTTAATAGAAAATGTTTCCTTTATAGATGTTGACACACTTTCTCCTACCAAACTGGCTTTTGAATAGCAAGTTTTCACTGAGCTCTGAGTTCACTCATTGCTATAAAAAAGTATATTTTAAAAGTATATTTCCAAAGCTATCAATACTTCATGGAGCACTGAAAAGCAGGCAGTTCAAAAGCAGTTTCTATCTTGTTTATCTGTGTGCAGCCCACCTCTGCTCATAGGGCACCTCTGTTGGCACCTCTCAGCAGCCGTATCCTGGGTGAGCTGTGCCCGCATCACAGCACCTACATCTCAGACACTCAAATGCAGCTTCTCAGTCAGACCTGTGGCTTCCTGTATGAGAGCCTGACGAAGGGCAAAAGGGTGTCCTGGGGGACCTCAGCCATGGCTTGTCCATGTGTTCAAGGCATAGCATTCCTGAGAGGCAAAACTTCTCTTGGTGGTTCCTACACCCTGGGAGGAGCTGGGCCAGTGCAGGGCTCCATGTCAGGGAAGGACTGATACTTCTCCAACCAGTCTTACAGGCTTCCTTAAGCTATAGAAGAAACGCTGCCTTTTCATTTATGAGATTTTTTTTTTTTTAAGGCATCGTCTCCCATGTAAAGTTTGTTCATTTACTCATCTCTTTCTGACTAGAAGCACTCCTCAATGCAGAGCTGCTGTTTCAAGGGCACCTTCTAGTCCCCCAACCCAAAAACCCACCATGTACTCTGTGAAGGTGCACATGCAGAACACCATGAAGAACTGCTTCAGCAATGGCTTTCCTCTGACTCAGTTATGGGTGAGCCTTCGTGTCTGTGTTTGCTAGATGTTTTAATATAAAATGAAGAATTTGTTCCATGTCAGCTATTTTAAGGCAAATTAAGGTAGTTGTCAAAGGTGCCAATTAGACCGACAAGCCTACAAGTGCAGGTCTCACTCTCCAGAAATCACATAGTAACTTATTATTTCTGTTATTGTATTAAGGCAGCTGTCAGAAACTAATTCAGCATGTGGGCCTCATCCGTCAAGGATTCTTTATGTAGGAATTTAAACCTAAATGTAAGGTAAGGGAAAATGTCTGCTGAAGAGGGCAAACAGATAACAATGAGTCGATACTAGTCTAGCCTGAAAAGAAGTAACCCCAGCCTGTCTGCTGCCTGAATTTTAACAAGCATATGCTTTTTGTCAGCATTGATAGAAGAGACAGTTTTGAAGGAGGGCAACTTTTGGAGGCCTCTTCTAGATCAGAGGAAAACACAAGGAGACTGATACTATTGGCAAGCTAGGGAAGAGGTCAACAGCAGGTGCGAGGAGACAGTCTAGGCAGGTATTTCACAGCACAGAAATGAAGAGAAAGGTTTTGTAGTGGATCGTAGCTGAAGTGACAAGTAGTTCTGATACTTTCTCTTTAGATGAATAGTTCTTTCTACTAGTGAATGCAGCCTCTCCACCCTCCTCAAGACAATACTGACAAGCCAGAAAATAAGGATCGTTGCAGCAGCCTTTGGGTCATAGCAGGCAGATAAGAAATTTATCTGTGAGAGTGGAAAGGAGAGGTAGCCAATTTATGGATGGTTATGCAGGGAATAAGGGGAAAGCTTTAGATCTGATGCAGCTTTTGGATCAAGAGGAGAACCATTGTAAAAAACAGACTGACAAAGGAAGGTGGAGCAGTTCCTGCAAAGGAAAAATAGACTTGGGGGAAGATGAGGAGCTCTACTTTGGGGATGTGGTGCCAGGACACCCATGAAGGAAGTCAGAAAGTCAGGCTGACATTAAGATGTTATGAAATACAAAGTAATTTAAGTTAAGCAAGGTAAGCAGAAGAAATTACACAAACTAGCTTTGTGCCCAGCTTCAAGGCTGCAAGTGGGTTGAAGTGATATAAACAGTAATATTGCTGCAGTTCATCTGTTTCATGCCTGATTTGTCAGCTGCAGTCATTACTCTCCATGGCACCATCGCAACCTCCACAGCAAATGATTGCAGTGTTATAGACTGAGGTGTATATGAGGAATACACAGCAGGAAAAGATGAATCTGTCATTAACAATCTTCTCTCCCAGAGCGTGTATGCCTTGAAAGAAAAAAAAAATTCTACTCAGTAGATAAACTTAATTGAACTTGTCTTCACATGCCATGTATTCTGTATTTTTTGGAAGACTTCATTTATTTTTCACAGATATTAGTTAAGATTTTATCTTTATTTTCTCTCATTGAGTTTTGTTAGCTCAGCAAACCTAAGTTCAAGTGCAAAGTTGTGTCCTCTGCAGTAATAATGACCATCAGTCAAAGTCAAGGCAACTAATCCATGAATCACAGGATAGCTCAGCTCACTTTCCCATTTTTGTGCTGTTTTTACAAGTGAGAATGCTAGCAATAGCTTCTTAGTTCTCAAAAATATGCCAATAGAGAAGACTCACTCAGCAAGAACTACAAATAAATAGTACCAACTACTTTCCTAACCATAAGCAGGTCCTATGCTGTCCACATGATTAATGCAAACACAAACAACAGAAGCAGTGCAAACCTTACATGAACACTTCTGCCATAGAATACTTCCATTCCACCACCAAAGCAGGCAGAAAATATAAAGACAGTGAAGGATATAAGCTGTTTTTCAGGAGAAATTTCCTAAGCCTGTAAAGCAGCTTTTAATTTTCAGAAGGAAGTTTACTTCTTTAGAAAAAATTTATGTTTGGGAAGCTTTTATGCACTTCAGTTTTGGTTCAACTATTATGTTATCAAAGAGGAAATGAATCAATATGTCTTGCAATTAGCAAATCAATTTTGCTGAAAGACCTAGAAAGATGTTTTTGTACTGTATATTCTCTAGTTAGTGAAAGAGACCGCTTTCAAACTTAGGTATACATTTCTGCAGAGGACCTGCAGATTAAGATGTTTTGCAGATCTCTTGCTGTAACTCAATGATTTCTATGTCCTTGAAACAAATTGTCTGGCAGCTGCTTGTGATCTGGCAAGCGTCTCAGCAACAGTGACCCATATGCCAACATTTTTCTTCACAGCCCTCTACTGATTGTAAAAGTAGCGTGAAATATTTCATAAGGTTCCAGTTCCCTCGCTTGAAGTACTGGCACATGTGGGTGTTTCAGACCTATAAGTTCTTCAGCCATTAAAAAAAAAAAAAAAAAAAAAAAAAAAAAAGTGGAAATTTTCATCAGGACAAATATTTGCAAGATTTTGTATACCTCTTTCTTCTGAGGAGGTGGGATGTTTCACACCAGTAACCTTACCTAAGATACAGCGAGCATCTTTTAAAGTGAATTTCCTATTTTCTTCTTTCTGACAATGTTTTAGGATCCCTTGTGGCCAACAAAAAACACAGAAAACTGTGAGTTTTGAGGGCTCCCCTTGTACTTCAGTGCTCATCTGCAATTGAAACTGGATCTGAATGCCTAACAACTGTTTAATGGTTATATTAGCATTTCTAAATCTAGCCCCAGGTATGAACAGCTGGAGAGGGACACAGGAGCAAAGGCTGGAAGGAGAAAAAAAGTAGATCTCTCAAAATCCAAGGCTAGTCTAATCAATATTTTTTACATAATTTTTCAAAAGAAGAAGTTAAATTTTTGAACTTCAATATCATTTAACAGCATGCTGTTTTGTGGTTTTGAGTGTGTAAAATTCCTGGTGTCACACTGAACTCAGTCTGTCAGCACAAAGCTATGCCACAAGATATCAGATGAAAGGCACTTTTCTGTTGAGTAAAACAGTTCGGCGGTTCTGGATTTCTTGAGTAATAACTGTGGTATGTTCTATCATGAAGGATGAAGTTCTGAAAATGTTGGAAGTCTTGTAGAGGTTATTTGAATGAAATTACTCATGGCTGTGTTCTAATGCTTTAAAAACAAAACAAAACAAAACAAAACAGTTAGAAAAAAAAACAGCAAAATTAGTAGGATTCTATCAATTTTTCGGTTTCTTCATCGGTCTGCATAGATTTTTCTTTGTAGATGGCATTGTAGACACCACATAATCTCTTCGCAGAAAGTACATGCAGGGTGCTGCATCCTGTCAGCAATGTTTCATTGGCTCATCACATTAGGGCCAGTGAATCACAGAATCACAGGGGCTGGAGTGGACCTCTAGAGATCATCTAGTCCAACCCCCCTCTCCGTTAAAGCAGGTTCCTTAGAGTAGGACATGCTGGCTTTCACACATGCATGTTTCAGACCAGCAATGCACACAGGGCACCTCAAGATCAAAACTGGAACATCGACACAGGTAAGGAGATGACACAACGACAGGGTGAAGTGTAAGTATAATTCCAGCAGTTTTATAAAGTATATTACCAGGAAAGTTTGCTGCCTCACTCTATGCAAGTCACATTCATTGACTGCATATTTTTTTTCATGGTATAAGAGGATGTGATCCTCAAAAGTAAATGGAAGATTACTTTCCATCAGCATGCTGATAAACACATCTCCTCCATGAACTTTGTGTTCTCTCTGTGAAGTCATGTTTTCAGTAAGGATAACACTGCCCATGGTGAGACTAATTGTAAACTTGCTACCACAATGTATGAAACACAGAAACACTTTTTGTTCTCTTCTACAGCAGCTAGGAAAATCTTCCCCCCCAGCAAATTTCTCCTTCATTTTTTTCCTGGAGTTCTTTTTCCTGGCACGTTTACTTCCTCTGACTGTAAGCATTCTGTATGAATACATCTATTACCATGTGAGAAAGGTGAGTGCAAAATGGACAACCATAAATTCTATCTAAGGGTCAGTGGCAAGGAGTGAAATGAAAGCAATGAAACTGGCCAGAAGTCACTGACATTAGAAGAGAATCTTAATAATCCTCCATACATTTTTCTCATCTCATCTGAAGATGATTTGAAGACTTGGAGATTGTCCCTTGGGGTACATTTAATGTGCAGGGAGAGAATATTTATCAATTTTAAGAGCAGTTTTTGTAGATACTCTCATCAAAGATGCAACCACAGCTCCTGTAAAGCATATTTGAGTCAACTACAAAATAGCAGAACTGCTAACAGAATAATGACGAATGCAATGCAGGATGCAGAGATCTGCTGGGTAAGCACCTGGAGCTGATGCTTGCCCTGAGCTCCGTTTTGCCCTGATACCCTGATGCCCTTTTGCCTGATAGGCAGTCCAGCTCAAACTCAGAGAGGTCCTCAGAGAGGGGACAGAAAGCTGCAAGGTTCAGGGCTGGAAGGAGAAAGCAAAAAGAATAGGCAGAAACAGCATCTTCTAACAACAATTTAGAGGTGTTCGGCCTCTGGCATGTGTACAGAAGAAGTTCTCTGAACACTGTCCTGACTCCCCCGTTTCCTGGCAGGTGCTGTGCACACCCTATGGCATTGCCACTGCTACCACCACAAGTTTTGCCTGTGGCAAGGCCCTGATCTCCTTCAAGGAGGGCAGTGACAGTGCCGGTGTAATGTGGCAGGTCCCACACAGCACTGCTGCTCTTCACACTTCTAATTACCTTCCTTTGCTCTTCAGTGTTATTTTTTATGACCTGAGTACAGGAGCAGGAGCACAAGTGGATTTGAGGTTTATGAGGTTTGGCATGGAACAGTAGGCTACCTACTTTGTTTGCTTTCGGCTGTAACAACATCCTCTCTCTATGCAACTGATAAGAATGGAAGATCAAAGTCTATTTTGAGACTGTCTGAAATTCACTCTATAGATGCTGTATTCAATATATTGCTTTTAAATTAAATCTTTTTTTTTATTCGCGCTACACTCCTTCTAGAGTCTGCAAGTCACCAGTACAGTTGGACCAAAGATACAATGCTACATACATGAAAAGAAACCTTGTTTAAATTACACTTTAAAAATTACTCTGTGCAACAGACTCCCTGCAGCCCAGATACGTCACTTTTCTGGCTAAACTCAGTTAGCAAGCACACATTCTTTGTCAGAATTTCATAGGTGTAGAAGATGCTGTGCTTTCATCTGCAAGCACCATCGAGGATGAAACTTTCCACATTGCTTCCCTGAATTACATAGCTGGAGATTTTTTTGAAGTCCCCACGGACATCCAAAATGTACCCACATTTTTTTGCACATGACACTTTCAGGTTTGTGTTTTGGGTATTTAATGTGCTTGTATATGTAGTTCTCTGAAAATCAACTTAAAATGTCATGGCATAACTGGAACAACCTGGGAGTTTTGTTTTCTAAGCTCATCACCTTAAGCCAACAAATAGCCATCTGCTTTGCAAATTCTGTATTGCTAGCTCCCCATGTGCTTCTGATTCCTTGAAACTTCAACTGTTTTTTCCAGATATTAAATGTCTAGTTTAATCTTGGCTCATTCCACTTAATACAAGGAATAAAGCAAAATATTGCCAAATCACCTTCACATAAAGTGAAAATCAGAAATAACCTTAGGGCCTAGAAAGTGTCTCCACTGTTGCCCTTTAGGAGGTGAGCAACCGAGTAGGATGTGAACCCCTTGATGTTGTTTACTTTGCTGGTCTGCCTGAAAAACGAGTGTTAGTGGTTTGGTAGATGATACCATAGGGCATGATACAGATCTGGAAAGTGGTAGAGAAAGAGAAACACTGAGGAGTCTGTCGCCTGCTGCAGGGCAGGAGCATGAGGCTGGCAGGGGGCCTGGCTGCACCCTCACGTGGAGGCAGAGGAGGCTGCCTGGCTCGCTAGCCAGGCTGCCCCCGGCTAGCAGGACAGCCTTCAAAGCCAATGCTGGAATTTTCACCAGTCGCTGCTGGGTATATAACTGGTTAGAAGATTTCTGACAGAATAATATTTCCATTAAAGGGACAGCTCTATTAAAATTGACACATTTCACAAAAAGATGACAGCAGGGATTCATTTGGACTCTTCTCATTTAAAAAACAAAACAAAACAAAACAAACAAACAAACAAAAAAACTTGTTCCAACTCAATGCTACGAAAACAATTCATCTCAACTTTACCACTTTGATTTATTGCACATTTAGATATTTAATGATCTATCATATACACGTAGCTTGTATAGATAGCATTCTGGCACTAAAGGGACCTGGTGATTTAACGTTGTTCAAAAGGCTTCACAGTATCAAAAGCAAACATTTTCATAGCAGGTTCACACTGCAGCTTCCACAGTGTCTGTTCATAGGAAGCGTGAAAGATGGGGCTTTCCGAAACAAGAGAAAACCAGATTTGCCTATGCAACACACTAGTCAGGTTTCTGAACACCACTGCATGGGAAGTGCTGACCTAGGCTGTTCAACTCTGCAGGGCAGATACTTGGAGCAGACTTCTGATTTCTGCATCCTTGTTCATTGCCCACAGTTAAGCCAAGGAGCCAGCATGACTATTGCTTTCTTTTCTGTCCTCTTGAATCTGCTGTCAATAGATTCTTCTCTGCTACAGAGGCACAGGACTGACCACAGCTGCTCATCAGCCAGCATTCCAGTCCTTCTGACTCTGCTGAATTTTAAATTGGGATGCAGCCTTTTAGTTAGAGGCTGACCAAACACAGCTGTTAAACATGTGATGTTGCAGCCAGGCCATAGCAGCGTGGGTGTAATTGGACAATAATGATTGAGGTGTGGAACATTTCCTTGGGAACTGATAACTAGCTGGGAGGACTTAATGTCCTGCACAGTGCTGTGGCTCATTAACATCTAGCAGATATTAGATCCCCAGAGGACATTCCTTGTCGAGGTTGTTGCTGCTGTTTGAAAGGGGGTGAGGCTCTGTTTTGTTTTCTTTATGCCTACCTGTTTGTTGCCACCTGCACTAGAAGCATGATGGTGATCTTTTTATCTTTCCAGAGAGAGCCACAGGGTGGTAAATCTCCACCATAAACCACAGTAAAGGTCTTGAAGTCACCAGCTGGTAACTGGTTGTTTCTGCACAACTGTGCCTAACTGGGCTAACTCCTGGCTCAGAGGCCAGCCCCAATGTCCCTCACTGTGGTGCAGCCCCATACTGAGAGGGGAGGTTCCTCCTTTCCCATAGATGAATTCACACAAGTATGAGAAAAGGAAATGTAGAGAAGATAGCATATGAGTTCTTTTAATTTACTCAGGGAAGTTTCAAGGAATCTTGTAATTTATAAGATAAAATAAAATATATCATAAAAAGCGCTGTCCCACAAGCTATTTCTGACAGGAAAAAGATGTAAAGCAAATATGCAGCTATTTTTAAAGATCATAAAAATGTAATAACAGAAGTCATTGATGGGTGTACCTTTGTCAGAGAAGCTCGACAACATTATCTAGTAATTCACATCTCCACCCTTGTACAGCATCCTAACTGTAATGGAAGCTAGTCACTTGCATTCAGTCCAGTAAAAGAGATTGCATACACTTTTATGTCTTTTTTATTTTTTTGTACATCTTAAAGTTATTATTTTATTTTCCACTCAGAAGGGGAAACACTTGCTAGAAACATCCTACTGAAAATTCGAAGCTTTTCTTCCTAACCTCTCTTCTAAAAACACCAGGAAGAGCTCTGGGAGTCAGCATCGATTTAAATTGCCCTCTCTGGACTGCCCACTGGGGATAACTGACAGTCATTTCTTGCTGAACTATGTTGACCATGATACATTTGTACCAAAAGTGAATTTGGTCCTGTCTGTAGGGAGAAAAGACAGAATCATAATGGGTACTGTAACACTTGTATCTTAATATTTGGCTCACCAGTGGGCTTTGTATCTGCGCTGGGAGCATGAGGGAAATTCATTAATGTCAGGAGGAATTAAAAGACAGAGGCTAAGGGCTGCTATCCAGTGAGATACAGCCATGTGCCCAGAACTTGCCCTGAAGTCAGCTTTATAGCTGGTCCTTGAAAGAAATGCATGTTTAAATTACTAGCATTACAGAGAAACTTTCAGTGATGTGCTTTTATATTAAAGGACGGATAAACTTAGGTAGCAAAAGAATTCCACTCAGTAACAAGGCTGTATGTGAAAGATGGGAAGCTTGGAAATGTTTCTGCTCAGTGCCCTTGTGCTGGTAACTGTGGCAAGAACAGACTAATGAGGCTGGGTCAGCCTTGCTTGACAAGCGCAGCCTGGCTGAGTCAAGCCTGCGTGGATGCTTGGTGCCTGGGCTGCGTTGGGATGGAGGAAGAGCAACCAGCCAACGTGACTGAGCCTTACACACATCATGGGGGAAGCTGGAGTTGCATGAGGAATGCTCTGTGGGCAGAGTTCTGACCTGCAATAAGCCAAGCAGTTATTAAGACTGGGAATGTGAGCCACTCTGCTGATGCAGTGGTTTTGTTCACTTTTGTGTGTAGGACTATTGCACATTTTCCAAATACAGTTGTTTGCTATTTCATCTTCTAAAAGACTTTCCTATGATCTTTAAAGGTTGGAGAACATGGAAGGTCACTGCTTCAGTCCCTAAACCGTGAGAATAGATACTTTTTTGGACAGGAAGTTTTAAAGCAAGACCACTGAGAAAACTGACTTACTCTGGCAGTCACTGCTGACATCCGGTACAAGGTTACAAAATAAAAAGGGAAAGAGGCTGAAACATATGACCTCAATTAAATAGTTGTTTTTGTGGCATGGTGTCTGGGTGGAATAGTATGAGACAAACACAATAAGAAAAGAAAATAGACTGATCACTACTTTAAGGATGCATCAAATACCAGAGAATATTATTCCGCTTTCTTAAACTCTGTAAGTGTGTTATAAGTAGAATGAAGACTGAACTTGAGGAACAGAATAGTGCTGTAAGGGACAAATAAGAAATTAGTTTCTTTATTCTTTTTGTTATATTGCCTTATATCACAATTATTGCTCCTCATCTGAAGTCCAAGAGGGCCTCAATGTGTGTGTGATGCCAAAATACTCTGTGATTTAGAATAAATATTCTAACCTTACAGCAGAAAAACATTCAAAAACTGTCATAAATGATATACCGGATACTATAAAGCCGTTCTGAGTGTGAATGAAGTGGGGGTTTGAGTTTTTTTTTTTTTTTTTTTTTTTTAATATATCTATATATTACTTGAGTGTATACTGGGCTCCAACTGCCACAGAATCTTAATTTTGTGACTTTAAGAATTTATTCTCCTTAATACTTAGACCTGATTATATCCAATACACGGATAAGAAATAGGGGTCCAGAGAGTCAGAGCACGTTTACAAGACACTACAACTTGAGTCTTAGAGTCTTGATGGTCCTTCTAAAGATATCTGTTCAGCTTTTTGAGAACTAACAGGTTACAGCCTATGCGGTACATCCATCCTACCTCTTGAATGTGCTCTTACATTTTACAGATATTAAATCACTGGACATCAACAAAAAATCTAAGCTCTCGGAGCCTCAAAGCTGTAACTTGAATCTGATCCCCTCTCTAACACCTGTTAATACTCTTTATTCATTTGCTATTTGCCATCATGACTGATTGAGGTTAGTTCACACTAATAGGTAGAAACTCTCAAGAAGGAGTGTTTTAAATAAAAAAGAGTTATGCCTTGTAAGCCTTTTAGGCTCCCAGCTCTGTGAAGTGATTTGGTACTCCAGACCACTAGACTAAATAGTCTAACAGCTGGAGCCTTACATCAAGTGAAGCTGTGTGTTACTGAATAGAAAGGTGAAATTTAACATAAAAAAAAATGTCTGAAGCATTTCCTATTTGCATGCTATATGCTCAAGCTTTTGGAAACATCCCACTAAAGGGCCAGATTCCACAGGGAGGAGAGGAGGTCCAAAGTTGTTATCATTCAAGTACATTCAAGTACGGGATTCAAGATCGTGGGTTCAAACTGTGAACTGGAGCTGTGGCACCCAGAAGGTGAGTCCTTGTGCAGCCCTAGCCCTATACGACTTTTCAGCTGGCCCAGCTGTACAAGAAGCTGAATAAAAGGCTGCATCCCAACTGGATAATTGGCTACTTGAGGCCAGAGCTGGGTCATTCACATTGAGAAAGAAACACTCTGTTTACAGCTAGTGAACCTTAAAAATCTGCTATTGTCATATAAGTATCTCCATAGCTGGTGGGAAGAGATAAGACTAAACAATTCTTAAGTGCTTCTACTATTTGTGGAAAGATCCTCCAAGAATGAGCTGAAACAGCCACCTGACTTTTTCATGGCTACAGCTGGAAAAGAAACCACCCCCCCCCTTTTTTTTTTCTTTGTTATTACTATTACCAAGAATAGATGCAAAAGCAATACCATGAAACACCTGGTTTTCATCAACAAGAAATCTACCATTGACACATTGGTTATACATATGCTTATTCAGGCTAATAGCCAAACAGCATGGCCGTAAAGAGATATCTCCTTAGCAGGAAAACAGTGTTCGTTGAGAAGTGGAGATAGGTTAGGTAAAGGCACCTGGACTAGTTTAAAGGTCACTAGCGATTTATTTTATTTATTTTTTATTACTATTAGAGGATATATAAATTCTTATTGATTAAATCAGAAATTTGCTTTAGGCATCACGTGGGCCATGTTAAAATACCTCCTGTTTAAATATCTACAGTACAGCTCCATGAGCCTTCACCACCCAGCAGCAGAGTGGGGACTTGGCTGTGTTTTCACACATAGTTTGCATGTAATACAAGGCTAACTGTCAATGACAGTATTTAGTGCGTTCAAAGAATGTGTTTTTCCAGCGCCTTCTTGCAACGTTCTGCTTTTCAGCAAACTCCTTAGATACCATTTTCTCGGAATACAGCAAATAGGTTGCCAAAAACCATGAAAACAAAATGACTGTCACCATTGATTAATGAAAATAATATGCATGCTTGTTGGCGCATACTCACTAATCACATTTTCCATGTACAAGCCCTAATCTTATATTTACTTTGAAAAATAGTTATTTTTCATAAACGGGAACAACAAAAGAAGCTAAAAGTAAATAGTCTGTGGGAGAACACAGTCTGCATCTCCTCTGCAACAGCCTTTGTCTGAATTGAGGATGTGACTGTGGCAGTCTCCAGCTGATACCAGATTCCTAGTGACAGAATGGGGTTATACAGAGAAAAGGAGATCACGATACTTCCTACACATCATCACAGCCCTGAATCCTCCAGACCAGGAAAATAATGCTTTGGTAAAAGTGACAGTTAACAAATTGATGAAAGTTAAGCATGAGGAAGTAACTTTCTTTGATCTTTTAGTAAAATTAAACTCTCCATCACTCTAAAATAGACACACAGAAAGATGACGCTGATTTCACTGCACCGTGCATTTTTAGACATTACAAATTGTACCCAAGACAAATCCCAGCCGCTTGCTTCCATACCCAGCTTCTCCACCTTTCCCCTTTAATACCAGTCTCAACAACTTCCAAAGGCTGTGCATGTCCCATCTGTAGCTAGGAAAATGACAAAAGCGGACAGCCATGCACACAGCACAGTGGCTATCCTCTCCCCATCTTCCTCCTTTAGCCTTGGGCCCAGCTGGCACCAGACACCTCATTGTGCAGATGGTGGCCTTCCCACTCCTTCAGTCCTTTCTTTTCCTTGGCAATGACTGCCAGCTTTCTGGTGAGAATCTAAATTAATTTATCTTAGGGAGTGATATCACCTCTTCGGTCCTATCATGAAGCATTGGTGAAAGGAAAATAAAAGGAAAGGAGGCAAGACTTGAGGAACATGTTTTTATCCTTCACTCTCCAATTTCTGCCATAAGCCTGTGGGCACACAGCATTAGGTAAATGAATAAGGTTTAATGAGAACCCAGCCTGCACCCAGGCATATATTTGTACGGTGCATAGCAAATAGACTCTTTTGCCTCAAACTAGACTATTTGGCTCAAACTCAAAGCATATGGAAATGACAAGTACTAATTGCTGAGCAGCCAGCACTTCCTTAATTGACTGGACCACTCACGTTCAAAATCTTCTGACTTCCTTTCTCACAGTGCACCTGAACCAAAATCACACATCCAAACTTCCTGTTGAACTTTGGAAAGCAAAAGTGAACTGGTGCTGAAACATGCAGAGATAGACCATAGTGAGCAAACACATCACGGAAAGTCTTGGTCTATCCTGAATGGCTAAGAACAGAGCCTGGTGTTGTTGCAAGGACATCCAGGGAAGGCACTCAAAACAGCTGGGGGGTGGCTGTTTTTTCCAGCCATTTTGAAGGGGTTTTTTTTTGTTTGTTTGTTTGTTTTTTAATCTCAAGTACATCTAGGTAACAAGCTCTGTGAGTTAGAAAGGAATGCAAACAGCCCTCCTGCAAAGGAGTTCCAACACTTTCACTCCTGTGTGCTCTGGTTTCTGCCCCCACTACACAAGCCAGCAAGACATGGCTGGGAGATCAGCTAGCTTTGGTGCTGCTGAGGGAAACCACTATAACCTCACATATAAAATGGAGATCTTCTCCCTTCCACTGCCTTTGCAATATGATGAAGTGAGCCAAAAAATGGCTAGCTGGCAAGCAGATTTTCCTCCACCCTTTTAACAAATTTCTGTGCACATTTAGTGGCTCTTGGCATTTTAGGAATAATCTGTTTATACTTTCTGGTACAGTACATGTTATTTAGTATATACTATCATATGTTTAATCTAAAACTAAATCAGAGAGTTCATGATCCCTAGAAAGGAGGATTTATTCATTGTCTGCTAGCAAGGGAGAAAAAAAACAAAGTTTTCTTGGGGAAAGTTTCTAGCTGAGCATGGACCAACAGAGTTGTGTGGTAGGTTCAGCTCTGCTTTGGCAACACAACTCAGAAACCTACTCGCACTTCATATAAATATACAGTCACTAGCTTCTCTCTCTCAGCATCCAGTTCGTCTGAATTCAAACTCCCGAGGGAAGACCTGCATTTCCTATTGCTGAGCATCTGTCAGTCAGGTATAGAACTCATTGCAAGCAGAAGCAATGATCTACATTTTTGTAAATAACTCCCTGGGGTGTGAAGGGTCAATGGAACAGGCTCTACCGTTTACATTGCCAGCAACTCAGCCATATTAAATATCAGTATTGGGAGAAATCATATAAAGGTCATATAAACAGGTCTGCTTTTCTATTTTTATTCATGCAAGGACATCAAATTCATCTGCTTTGGATTCAAAAATAATCTCGTAGTTTGCATAATGTGATTTTTCTCTGGATTATTTTTTCTAATTTCTCCTCCTAATTCTCCTCCTTCTAATTTCTCCTCCTCTTTGAAAAGGAACACTTATTCTACATTTCTTTAAACTCTTCTAACTTACAAGATAAATGTTCATGGATTTACATTTCAAGTGGCAATCTTTCTTTTCAGCATTCGTGACCCTGACAAAAAGAGAAATAATATTAAAGATTGAAAGCTATTGCTAGGATTTTTTCCATAGCTGAGTTTCTCAAGGAAATTAAGTATCAAGCAAAGATTTTTTATTTCTAAAAACGTTGATTTGGGATCTGCGCTCCTCATGGAAATAATACCAAAGAGACGATAGGGATGTTAGAAAACATAGGCCATATGCAGAGGAAATAATATGATTTTGAGTAGGAAAGAGCTAGAAGATCCAGGGTCAGACAGGGAGATGAGGTTAGAAAACCTGGAACAATTAAATAACACAATCTGTCATTTTCTCTTTTCAATAGACAGTTGTTAGGGAGAAAACACTGCTTTGCTTTGGGTCATAGGAAGAATACAGACTCGTTTTCCTTTTACAAATAACCAGCCATTATAATTTCTTAAAAAAAAAAAAATCTCATCAGCTCAGACACCAGCCTTTGTGAGCTGCACATGTTTAACTTCATAGCTGTTTGAAAACTAGTACTGAAGTCCCATATTCCACCTTTACAATGCACATATGCCTTCTAGTAAGATCTCTCATTTTCCAGAACCTCAGGATGATGCATTTATGTGACACTTCAGAACAACGTATGTGCACATGCCATGAGGCAGGGCAGGTGGGAAGGATGTAGGAATTAGTGATGGAGGATTAATGGTCTGGGCTACATGTGGCTGTTACTCTATTTGAGAAAATTTAATAATCAGGAGTAATGTTTACCCACGTCAGGAATTCAGAAGTTGGAAATGCTTGTTTTTTATTTTGCTTTAGGTGTTTGTTTTGTTGTTGTTTTTGCCTTTTTTCCTCCTTTTTGTAATCAAGGAGCATATCTACATACGGGAAAATGAAAAGAATAATGTAAAAACTTGATTTGGTCACTATAAACCAGAGCCTTCTTTTCCCCTACAGGAAGTGTTGTTGTTTACTTTTTTTTCCTCTCTCTCTCTTTTTTCTTTCTTTTTGGTAAAGATTCAGTCATTATTTAGCTTTAGATTACATAATCCTGTAACGCTTTGCTGCTCTTTTAATTAGTCCGTTATCACTATCTTTCAAGCAGCATTTCTGAGCAATCCTGCATGTCCCTTAATCCAGTCTGTTCCATGTAGCCTCTGTGTCTTGTTTTCTATACAAGTCTTTTCTAAATGAAAACCTGTCACCATCCTTTGTGTCTTAAATATTCCCATCTGCAGCAGAAAGAAGGTAGGAGCCCATAAGCATGACACTTCCAACCTTCTCAGGTATTTGTAGCCAGTGCATTGTTACAAAACATCAAAAGCATTCAGCAAAAATTTTTAAAGCTTGTAGAGAATGTAATTTAGTTTAAAATGTTGAGTTTAGAGTGATTGGTACATTGAGCAACAATACTCAACTTTTAAAAGCATTGAACACCTAGCAAAAAATGCTAATCCACAAAAAAAGGAGGATGCCAATATTTAAGTATTTTGTGTGCGGCTTCACTTTGTAGAGGATGGAAAAAATAGAAACTCTTACCTTAAAAGGCTCTCTTAGAGGCACTCCATGGCTGCAGTTGTGCCATGACTTCTCACTCTAAATTAAGTAGCAAATTTCCACAATTGCCTGAACTGGTAAATGCTGAATTTTAAACCTTAAGTAGGTCTTTTGAAAACTACTTCTGCTTCTCTCTTTTTTTTTTTTTTCCCCCTCTCCCCTTCAGGGAGCTGTGGCTTCTCTGTAACCACCAGAGCATGGAAAGAAAATCAGAGTATAAAGCTGAATTTGTTAGTTTTGATTCCAACAACAAAGAAGGACTGGAGCTGCAGCTTTTGGAGAAAGAAAGTATGTGAAAAAAAGGCAGGCATAAGGTGAGTCTTTTCCCAGGAACCAGTTTTAGTCTTTCCATTTGAGACTGAGCCTGTTATCTAGATTACTTTGGATTCAGTTATGACTCTCATAAATATCCAGACTTTCAAAACATATTTGCACTGAGCACAGGAATTCTGAAAAAGGTGGTAGAAATATTGTCTGCACCACTGGGCTTGATGCAGCGCAGCATGTTAACTCTCTGGAATAGCTGCCATACACACAGAACTGCCTCCAGGTTTGCATCTCAGTAACACCGTGCTTTACTTGGGGGAAAGTCTTCTGTCCCACTGCACAGAGTCCCACACGTTCTATAAGTGCACAGACAATCGGGCATGTCCTATAGCTGTGATAACTGCCCTGCGGCTGGACTTCCACAAGAAGACCAGAGCCAGAAGCAGCATGGCTGAAAGTCCTTAACGTGCTAGTACATGAGCTGACACCTATCCTCATCAGTAAAGATGGTTCCTCCTTCCCAGCTGCTGGCCCTTTCCCACATCCTAATCTAGTGCAGAAGAATCAACCCAGTTGCTCTACAGCCACAGAGGAGAAAGCTCAAATCTAACAGCCAGCATGGAGTAACACTGAGCTAAACAACTAGCTACCTGCTTGCCCTGTTAGTGCCCACACTAACTCCAGCTGGTGTGGATTACAATTTGTGACACATTTTTGGCTTGCATATATATTTTAAAGATTCAGATCCCACTTTTTGTTGTTGTTTTATTTTTCATATTTTATGTGAATTGATTCCTACTCGTGTCCCTACTAGCCATGCAGTCAACCTTCTTTCCACTGTGTGAGCCACATACACAGCTGTCTGCTAGACTGCAGCCTGACAGCTAACCTGCTTCCAGTGTATTATAGGAAGATTCCAGTAAGACTGACAGTTTAAGCTGGTGTGAAGTACTGTGGTCAAATTTTGCTCCAGGTCAGAATATTCCTCCAGCTGTGAAGCCCCCCGCCTGCCTAGCATGTATGACACGTGACGGGAGTGCTGCTGGCCTCCCTGCCAGTGGCGTGTTGGCTCAGCGGGCTGCTGGCTCTGCTATTCACCATGGCACATGCTGTGGGTTGCTGCTTCAGGTCTAAGCCAAGCTTTAAGTTCAAGTCCTGGGGGTTTAAGTTTAAGGCATTTTGATGTTGTTTGTCAAGTCCGAAGTATTTTCCATCCTGAACTGACTTCTTATCAGTATGTTATCTCTATTTAAAAAGCCCACAACCCCTTACTAAAACCACTGAGAACTGTTTAAAACAGTGCTAATAAATTTTCAGAAACATGCTATATTTTAATCTGGATCCTTGCACATAACTGGAACTTCAGAAAACAGACTTCTGATGCCTCCAGTTCTGCACTCACGACTATCCGTGTCAAAGAACCTTGTTTTCCTGAGTTGTAAATACTCAGCCCTTCTTGAGAAGTCAGGCACCCAGGAAATATCTAAATACATTCTGGAAGTCGAAACTTGTTTGCATTAATATCTCAGTCCTGGAGTTCTTCATTAGAGCATCCTTCCGTTTCCATCAACATCTGATCCAAAGCCTGTTCTTTCCCTCCTCCCACTGCAAAGGACCAGTGCTCACAAGCTGTCTGTAGCACACTGTAGAGAAGCTACAGGAGCAGAGGTTCTGATCTTCACTGTGACCAGGTCCCACCTTCCTGGCATCCCTCCTGACGTCAGAATTCTGCAGCAAGAATAGATGAAGATTTTCGCAGTTTTCTAGAGCAAACACAAACTGAAAGGAGCAGAATTACTCTTCCACCAAATCATTTTCCTCAGCTTGCTGTACACAGATGCAGCAGTGCGGTGTGATTCCTTGTGTTAATCCCTGGTAAAGTTGATTTGTGATGCTGTAAGTGACTGACAGCAGTGCCAGTGACCAGTTAGCTGGCTTTTCCATGGTACCACTCATTTCTCTCCTGCCTTCTCTGTGAACCTGACATAGCTTCACTGGACACTGGCATTGAATAACATTACAACACCAAAAACCTACCCCAGCTACAGAGACAAAGCCTTCACTCTAAGAAGTGTCAAATGGAAGACTATTTTCTCTGTGCTTGTTATACAAGGTTACACTAATAGACTTTTTGACAGATTTTTTTTTTTTTTTTTTTTGTAGAATCAACAGCTCTTTAAGTTACATTTTTTTCATAGGCACTTCATTACTACTGATGCCCTGGCTTACTCATTTGGCATCTCTTGCAGCCTTTGCATCAAGACATGAAGCAGGCACTGTCTGTGCAAGCACAGAGACAGCAGAACCTGGAGAACAGCACATCTTCTACCACAAACTGGTTCACCAGCACTCTGCACTACTGCCAGGCAGCCTGTGGCTGGTCACTGCTTGGTTTCTGAAGGGTCAGCTCAGCAGGGCAGGGGACTGGCAGCTGAGAAATAGTAGAAACAGATGCAGCAGAATAATTTTGGAAGTCACAGAAAAATTTTGAAGCTGTTTCTTGCAAAAAATAAGATGGAATAGTACCCAGAAAGTGACTTAGGGGAAGCCTTTGCCTCTCCACAGACTTATCCCCAATTCAGATCTCATTATTTCTTTTCAAAATGGAAGGGAAATGAAAACTCTCAGCAGCATCACAATCCCTCCTCTCTTGCCTCTTTTCTGGAGATAGGGCATGACCTATGAACATGAGACAGCAGAAATCTTCTCCTTTCACTAAGATTGAGTCACTTATTTGTAAGACTTTGATGGTTTTTCACCATCAGTAAGCCCTCCTGCAGGTGTCAGCAGGGCATTAAAGAAGCCAGAGCTCATGAGGCTAACCTTATTTGCAAGTACCAGGTAGCTGACAGCACAGCAACTCCTTCTTTTGCACAAGAAACTTCACTGTAAGGAAGCAGCTTCAAACAGCACAGAGCTGGCCAAGCCCTCACCAGGGTACATGCTTTGCCCTGCTTCCCCAGAGACACCGTCCTGGCAGAGTATCCAGGCCTGCACTGTTGGGAAGGGCTCTGCTCACCTAGACGTGCTCCAAGTGGCCTTAGGAGAGTTCACAGACCAGAGGAGCAACCTGCACTATCCTTATCCCTGCAAACACTTCTGTTCCATATTGCAACTTACATTGGCAGAGAAACCCAAGGGTCATTTACGCCCCTCATCAACCTCCTCACTCCTCAGCGGCTTGTACAAAGCAGCATTGTGGTAGCCACTAAATCCACTTGCTTGAGGCTGTTGGGACAGCTTCACTGCTGAGAAACAGAAGTCTCCATGTGCCAGTGGGAAGAAAGATGTGGCACCTGTTTGAGCAGAGTATCTTATCTAAGGCATGATTTTTATTTTTTATTATTATATATATATTTTTTTTTTTTGTAGAGAGAGCCTTTAAAGTCTTCAGCCAACTCAAATCTGAATGGAATTTTCCCACTGAAGCCAGGGGAAGAAGGAAAGTCAATAGAAAATGAGTTAATCTTTTGAAAACCACAACTCATAGGATAGGAGAGGACTATTGCAGTTTAGGTAACCTTAAGCATAAAGAAGAGAGGTGATCCTTCTTGTGTCAGATGCAGGTAAGAGAGGTAGGAGATGCAAGTCATAGATGGCAGTCCTGCCTCAGGAAAAAAAATAAATAAATCACTGGCTATGAAGGACCTGGTGAAACACCAGCATCCAGGATGAAAGGTATCTCTTCAAGTTTTATTCTCTTGTTATCTGAGAAGCGTATCCTTCTAAAAGATCAAAGATTATTACTCTTTCAAGCACTGAAGCTGAACAGAAAGTTGGGACCTTACCGGACTGAAACAGACAATTCAAAAACCATATCAGACCTTTTGTTGAGAAGAGGCTTCAATTTTTCTTTCACCCTTTTTTTAAGGGTGAGAAAACCCTTGTTAGGAAATCCATTTTTTTTTTTTTTTTTAAACAGATACTGTGCTTTTCACCCGCCACCAATTGTGTGCTGCTTTGACTCATCTACATTGACACCTATATTGTAGTCTGTATGGTGGAAGAGGGGATATTTTTCTCCAGCTCACATTTTCCAAGTGGTCAAATATACAGATGTGTAGTTCTGAGTTGAATCTACTCTAATTTTTTGTTGTTGTTTTAACATCAACACACAATGTGATGCAAATATGCTCAGAAAGTTTGCTAGAGAACAGACAGACAATTCTGAATCTAAAATGCTTCCCTTTTGTTTGAAATGGAAAATAACCTGAAAGCCTTTCTCTAGTAATAAACCCAGATCTGTAGCATCCACTTTCTGAAAGAAAAAAAAAAAAATTTGGAGTATTCACAAAGGAAGAGACCTTATCACAGTATCAAAAATAATGCATACTCTGAAGCACAAAAAATAACAGCTTTCTCTTTGATGAATAGGAATTGTTCCATTTTTAAGCAGAAAGCCCCTAATGAAGAAGTGCAGGCTGGCAAAGAAAACTCTTGGAGGATTTGCACCCCAGCCTCAAGTTGCCAGGAGGTTTTACCCAGACACTGTATTTCCATACACACTCAGGGCTGATAATTAAATCAAATTTATCTCCTTGATCAGAATTTTGTATTTGTTGGTCCTTATTTTTTGCCTAAATTAATAATGGATCTTTGTTTTTTTTAGAAGACTGTAGTACTTAGTAGGGGGAAGAGGAATTTTTTTGTGGTTCTGTAAATTGAAAAATACCTCTTAACTACTGATGAAGCGTGGCACATTAAGAACTGTCTGTGGCCCTTTACTCTTTCACACATCCTGTTTTCTCTTTCACCTTGGGAATGATTTCATTTAAAATTGACCACAAAACATCTAAACCACAAAACATGTTTTCTTAGCAAACCACTAAAGAAAATAACGCAGCCATCTCCAAGAGACTTTTCTTGGGTGAATTAAATTCACCAGTGAAGGAGTCCAAAGGTATGTGACAACCTGCAGACTGTTAATGTCAGCACTGCCTTCATTTAGAGACCTGTAGTTCACTTCATGTAGCATAATCACATTGGCTCTGCTTTCCACTATATATAATACAAAGTGCTAGTCTCTCTTAAGTGGAAAGCAAAAATAGGTGGTTACAGCAGTTCTTGGGGTAGGGGAGGAAAATGATGGAAAACAATCTAGACTAATTAAAAACATGTATAATTTTCACTTACTAAAACTGGTTGGAAAATCTCAAAAAAAAAATCTGACTTTGTTGGATGGCAAGGTTTCATGGAAATTTGAAAAAGAAGTTTTCACATCACAAGACTTACGGTTTCCATTAAGATCTTCATTTGAAAGCAAAGCCATTAAAAATAAATGCAAATTTTTCTGTACTAATAACAATAGCCCCTGACATATTTCCCTTTTCACAGCACGAGCTCAAATTCATGGCATAGTACAATTAAACTTGGTGTAGAAAAAAACAAAGTGTAGGATGTGACTCAATCAAGCATCTCATATTGATTATTCTTTACTTTTGATGTTTCTCCACTTCCCAGCTGTAACAGCTCTTAACGCTGTAGAAGCCCTAATTCTTCTTGTGTGTCTTTAGGTACTCCACGACCATGTCTAATTTATGCACGTAATCACCTCATACTCTGTACATGAACTGCTTCCTCAAGAGAGGGAACTCACCAGCAATGCACTGAAGGTCTGATTCATCCGTTGAAACACATTTTTCCCTCCCCAACTAGCTGTAGTATGAGCTAACCTACACTGATTTTAAGAGAAAATTCTGCAATTTTCCTTTTTTCACAGGCTATCAGGAGGCACTGATCTTGCAAGACAGCCCGTCCTTACATGTGCTTGGTCCAGTTCTGCAGCCAGTCAGTACCTGGAGAATGTAGATGTTGGTCATGATACAGATGATCTCCCTGACTCCACCATGCTTTAATTATATATGCAGCTCACCAATCCCAAGACAACAACACTTTAAACCAATGACAACCTCAAGGAAATGTGATATTTATAAGGGACAGAGACTATTATTCTTCTGAAAATAAGTTATGCTGAACCAGAGGAACCAAAGAGCAACACAGGAGTGAAAAGCCTGAATCCAAATTTACATAATTTTGAGATAAGCTTGCAAGTCTCTGTACACATATCCAAGACATTTTAAAGATGTTATGCTCATTTTCCACTCACCTGTCATAAACAAAAAGCAAAGTAATTGTCTGATCATCTTTCATGAACCAGAATTAATGACTTTTGTGCAGCCTTAAGTCAGGTTAAATAGGAGACCTGCAGACCATGCAAGTAAATTAAACTAATTTCTGGACTGCTTCTATATAGTTTTTGAAGGGGTTCAACTATATTTATTCACTGGGAATTGTGCTTGTTTCTCTCATCTTGATATTAACAGGCACTTATGGCTTCCCTGTAATTTTGCGTAGATCATACCTTGGCTGAGGAATAATGAAGCCAGTTACTATTTTTTCTGTTTACTTATGAAGGTTAATTCAGACAACATCCAGTAACTTGGAAGTGATCAAGAACAGGATTTGTTCTTCCTCCCTAAAACTACAGCTGATCACATTTTGGCAATGTATTCTGTCTGTGTTAGTCAAGCTTTAAATCGTATGTAAAGAGGACCACCACAAGAAGTTTAAAATCAGTTACAGCATAAACTCTTATCAGCTTCAGGAGCATGCTGCCATTGTCAAATTTGGAAAAAAAAGATAAGTGAAATATAGGCCAATTATTATCTCACTTTAACAAAGCCATAGTTTTGTTTTGCACTGAATTAAAAAAAAAAAAGCGTTTCCAAACTCTTTTAAAATCCTAATACTGTCAAGGGTAATAATTTATTTTCTGAAACTTGATATTTATGAAAATATTTTATAATGCAGCTCCAGTATCAGGCTTTTGGAAACAGAACCACATTAGTACCAGTGTGCTATTTGCAGATGCAAATATTTGAAGATGAAAGGAGATGTCATTTTAATGTCAGGGCTATAGACATTCCAGTGACACTGATCAACTCACAAACAGCAGAGAAAAATGGCATGCCTCTTTTTAAATGCCTAGCCTCATAAGTAACATGTGCAAATGGACTTTTTTTTTTTTATAAAGTTTATTTTCGCAAGTATTATTTTCCTTCAACCCGTAAACACTCATCAACTGATTTGCGTAGTCAGGAAATGTATCTCCTAGAGCTATAGACACCAAGTGTTATATTGTCCCTGTGCACATTCACCCACTTCCCCCATGTGATCTGGGTTATTGAAAGCCAAGGAAACAGATCCAG
>VXAV01010730.1:148654-165477 GCA_013399715.1 Alectura lathami
TTTTATATCACCCATGTCTCCTTTGTTTGGAAATTTGTTCTCATATATCTACTCTACGCAGGAAAGCAGCCTTTTCCCATTTCCATTAAATTTTCATTCTAATTTTTTACAGTGAGGAAGTATTCAGACTGCCCAGTCTGCTCAGTCAAGCAGAGTAAGCTCTCATAACTGCTGACAAAAAGGTCACTTTGCTAGCAGTTTGTTATTCTGTGTCTGTTCTAAGTCTTGATTTCTAACTTGACAGTAAAATAAGTCATTTTGTGTTTTACAGCCCTCAAAGGTTGCCAAACTGCTTTCGGAGTGTTTGGAATAATTCATTTTGAAGGCAATGGCTGAGACTCTTTGCATGTATTGAAAATACTGAATTGTTATTATTTTGATGTCTTCCCAAGGAAGAATGTGTATACTCCCCTCTTCTTCTAGACACAACTTAAGATAGAAATAAAATGGAAGGGAGTACCTTTGTTACATAAAATTGAAACTCTCCATACAGAGCTAGAATATTTTGAGAACTTTTCCCGAACTGTAGTCTTTTATAGATGTCTCACAGTACTCTTCATAAAAAGGTGCTAATTTCCACCACTTTGATCAAATTCATGGCCTTGTTACTAACATTTCTCAGACCAATTCCCTAATTTACTTTCATCGTGAAGTCATTCATTGCCCATCCCAAACTGCACTGTAGTAATACAGTTAAGCTGTTAAACCAATTGCAACAAGGATCTCTTCAGGCAACATACACTGAAAAATCAATGGTGCAATCCGTACTTGTAGTCTTGCATATCATGTACTTCACCAAATCTTTTCATCTCATTTCAATAAAGGTTTGCAATCAGTCTGGAAGTTTTTTGGTTGCACTTGTAGCACCATGAAAATAAGCACCATCTGTTAGCACTCATTCTGATGCGAAAGGAGCTCAATCTTGCTTTCCCAGTAGGATGCCAGAGAGATTGTCCTCTCCCAATAACGTTCTCTCCCAGGACACTGGATGAAAAATAAAAACAACTTCTATTTATTCTGCATTAGATTAAGTAGATTACAGCTTTTCAGGATACTACGCTATACTCACATATGGCTTTGCATTGTGTAGTGTTGCAGAATTTCTGCCCAGAACTCTGGATGAACGATATGTGCATCAGCTTGCATGAGCAGGTCTTGAGAGTTCTAGTAAAGATACAGTCTCTGCTGGTTATAAGCTAAAACAGATTCCAGCTTCTGCTTGTGCTGATGCAATTAGGGAAAGAGTGAACTGCAAGCTTATTTTTAGTGGCACAGACACACCTACTGCCTCTCATTAAGACCAGCACAAAGATACAACAGCACATTCCCAAACTGAGACAGCATCTGTCATCTCATTATTTTCCTCTTCAAAGCAAAGATATTCTTTCCTTCTTTTTTATCCTCTGTTCTTCCTATTTGAGGCCAGGACTGGTGTGTACATGGGCACTTGCTGCCTACAAACCCATGCAAAGTTTGCAAGGGATAGACTCATGAAACTGCATAAAAGGAGCAGCTAATACCAAAATTTGGGTTAGTTACTTTCAGTCATTGTGAAGTCAGGAAAGAATCTCCTCCACCTGCAAACATTTTCACTGAATTCCGTTTCTTCCGTGAATCTGTCCAGAGAGATGGGCTATATAAATCCACCAGGTGGGATTTTTGTTTCCTCACTTGGTGCCTACAGGGCATAGTGGTTTCCCAAGCCCTCACAGTACACATCCAACCTGCTGCAGATGGCCATTTAGAGTGAAGGCATTTCAGCTAGGGTCACAAAGCACTAGCATTTTGGACTGAGAATAAGTAAGAATGGGACACTATCAGTCAGCATACAGAGATAAAGTAACCACAGGCCAGGTACAAGAAAAATACTCCAGGAAATCAATGCATTTGAAATGAAGGCACAAAACAATTCGGTCCTCAGAGCTTTGAAGAAAGCAACCAACCTGCCAGGTTTAAATGAGAGGTATGGTTCTGTAGTGTTTTCCATCTGGAGAATATCAAACAATACCTTTGTCTAATAAAGGCATCATAAATTATGCTCACAGCAATAGAGCCATTTGTTTGGCTTCACTGTGAACGAAATCTAACTACATTTTAAAGAAAAGAGTCATTATATACAGAAGAAAATAGCAAATGGGACAAGACAACATGAATTTGACCGTGTTAGATCAAACTAGACTGATTCCTTTCTCTAGTGAGATAATAAGTTTTCACACAGGGAAATACATGGCTGATCTAGTTTATCTGAACAACAGAAAATTATTTAAATTGCTACCACATAGGAAGTTATTAAACTGCAGAAGATAAGGAATACCTATGGGAACTGTATGCTGTAAGAAATTGGCTAAAGAAGAGAGCAAGTTGGAAGGGAGTGTCAAGCTGGAAGGAAGGAAAAAAGGCAGCTTCTCAGCAATTGGTGTCTTGGTCTCAACTTACATAATGTTCTTGTTAGTATTTGGAGCATGCTAGTGAAGTTTGCTGGCCCTGTGATGCTGGAAGGCATTACAGAGAAGTAATAGGGTTAGACAATTGTATTGGAAGAAATACATGACTTTGCAGACTGAAGTAATAGAAATTGTATGAGTAAACATCATTCCACATAGAATGCTCATTCATTTTGGGACAGACAACAAATTCTTCTGCTTTGAGGGACACATATCAACTCTAAATTATGGGAGAAGAGAAAGACCTTGTTTCTAAGTGTGGGATACCCACTGTCCTCTCTCACTGTAACATTTTTATGATCAGCCATCATTTACATTAAGGCAGTTTTTTTTCTGCTGGGCCTTTTTCTGTACACTAAGAGAAACGGCGCATTAGGTGGCTGGCATTTAAAACACTGTTACAGGACACTGTGATGAATAGAACAGCTCATACCTTTGCAAAACTATTTTCAGCTTCTTGAAAATGCAAGTGACCATAGCACCCTAATGCCACTACTAATACTGGTTACACTCAGCTTTAAGAGCCCTCTCAGTGAGCCTGTTAGAGACATTAAAGAAAAAAATAATCTTAGATTCTTAGAAATTCTTAGATTCTCAGAAAAATCTTACAGTCTTGTGAGCAAGATGCCAGTGAGAAAGAAGTACTTGTATGTCATCATGTTAGATCAGCTGAATGGGATGCTGAAATGAAATCACATACACACATTTCATACATTTGGCCAATATACTTACCTGAGAGATATTGCCTGGGCACTTATTTTTATTTTTTAAATAGTACAGGGAAAAAAAAAAAGCTCAGCATAGATAAAAACATAGAATGTCAAAGAAAAAATGCAAGGTGTGATTTTATAAATTAGCAAAGATGAGGGATGTCACAGCAGTAACTCTGGTTTAATAGTTTGCCAGGCTGCCACAGACTTCATGAAAGGCCAGTCTGCAAATGGGCAACAGGTTTATTCTTAAATGAACTTCAAGGAAAAGTCCAAAAAATTACTTCTTTCAAGCCAGATGGAAGGTACATCTCTTGGTCTTCTGTAGCACAGTCACATATTTGAATTAATATTTGTATTAACAAGTTTAAAATAGTCCCATAAGATACAAAAGATAAAATTTACCTTCTCTTCAGACCAGAGCAGTATCTATTCTCCTGAAATAAGAAGTTTCCTAAACGTATTTTAATCTCAAATGAACATGTGAAGAAATCTATGCTCGATAGGGATTATCACATTGCTTAATGCACCATTAAAAGGGTGCTCAGAACTATGGAGTAAGAAAACATCTTCAGAATACAAAGTAATTTGTATTGCCACTTAGAATACAAAAAAATGGATAAGATTGACTACGTTATCTTTTAAGGATTAGTGAGGAAAAGCTCTTGATTTCATAACAGGAGAAGAGAAAGCCTGAATTCTTAATAAAACTGAGGATCATTAAAAGATTAGTTTTGGATACTAACCACAGTTGAAACTGAAAGCAGGCCTGCAAGCTCAGATGTGTGTCCCTGAGCGTGCCTACACACCAAGTCTGGGAAAAGAGAAGTGAAGCTCTAGCAAAGAGACAAATACTCCTTCCAATGCAAGTACTTCCACCATGGTTGATGATCAAAAGTTCCCCAGTTCTGTCTGCCCCAGGGATGCCATATGATGACTGTCCCACGAATGACTGCAGGTTTCAAAATGTTTCAAAGGTGCTAAGAGACGAAGTTTGGTGAACAGATCAATCAGCGAAAGGATTAACCTGTTTCTTGACAAGCATCCTGGTAAAAAAGAAAATGCCGTGCTTCAACTCATCTCCTACCTTCCTATTTTTTCAAAAGCAGCAGTGACTTTCTCTCTGTCCATCATCCTTATGGAAGAAAAATTTAATTTTGTCTCTTCTATTTAACAGCCCAAATGAATGCTGATATCTCCAGGGCCTACAGGATTTTGAAGAAGCACTGATTATCCATGACCTTTAGCATTCATAGGGAATTGCATGACTTTCTGGACATAGACCATGACAGGGTAAGACAATCTCAGTGAAAGACAGTGTAAATAGCAGATACTCCTGGGATGAGGAGGACTAGGATCATCAGAGCAGCAGTTGTCTTCTTAAAGAGGATGGCATCTCTTTCAGCTTTTTTTTTTGTGGTTGCTTGCGAATGCCCTAGATATGTCAGGGAATGCATTTTTGTTAGTAGAAGCAGAGGATTCAGAGCCAAAATTGCTACTGCTCAGCAGGGCGACATGGAAAAAAGGGTTTCTTTAGGAATGCCATACAAGGAAAAGTATATCACCTATTGAAAAGAATAATAGAAACATTAAGGTTGGAAAAGACCTCTATCATCTAGTGCAATCATCAACCCAACATCACTATTCTAACTAAATCATGTCCCTAAGTTCCACATCTACATGTTTCTTGAGTATTTCTAGTGACAGAGATTCCACCACCTCCCTGGGCAGCCTGTTCCAACGCCTGACCACTCTCTCAGAGAAGAAGTTTTTCTTAACAACCAGCCTGAACCTCCCTGGCACAGCTTGAGGCCATTACCTGTTGTCCTATCACTGCTACCTGGAAGAAGAGCCCGACCCCCCCCTCACTACAGCCTCCTTTCAGGCAGCTGCAGAGATCAATATGGTCTCCCCTGAGCCTCCTCTTCTCCAGACTGAACAGCCCCAGTTCCCTCAGCCGCTCCCCATAACCCTTGTGCTCCAGGTCCTTCACCATCTTCGTTGCCCTCCTTTGGGCATGCTCCAGGGCCTCGATGTCCTTCCCATTGTGAGGGGTCCAAACCTGAACACAACACTGAAGGTGCGGCCTCACCAGTGCCAAGTACAGGGGGATGATCACCTCCCTGGTCCTGCTGGCTACACTATTTCTGATACAAGCCCGGATGCCATTGGCCTTCTTGGCCACCTGGGCACACTGCTGGCTCATGTTCAACCTGTCAGCCATCACCATCAGGCCCTTTTCCTCTACACAGCTTTCCAGCCACTGTGCCCCAAGCCTGTAGTGCTGCTTGGGGTTGTTTTAGTGTTGCTTGAGGTTAGGATAGGGAGAAAACCAATGTTAAAGCAAGATGGCAAAAATCTAAAGCATTCCTGAAAATGAGGAAGAGATTGAGGAAAAAGGGGAAAAACATTTTTTGATAAGGAAATTTCTCCTTTTTAAGCTTGGTGTCAGAACTTAATTCTGGAAGCAGAAAGCATCTGGAGCCCAGCTCATTGCTGATGAGTCTTTCAAGGGTAGAGAGGCAGCACAGGAACTGGTATGAGGTTGCTCTCATTTAATACTTATTAAAAGGAGTTTACATAGTGGCAATCTTGAGGCAGATTATGTGCATCTTAAGACCTGCACCACATCTGGTTTGAGAATGACTGTATTGGTATTTTGAATACCTTGTGTCAATTTAAACAGAGAAAGAAAGCAAGCATAGTTGTGATTTAAGGTCACTTCACAGCTGAAGTTTCCCCCCACTCCAGCTGCACTGCCCCTTATTTCTTGGTTATTCATTTACATGATGCACGCTGTAACTTGGACGCCTGGGGAAAAACTTAAGACTTTTGCAAACCCCCAAAATGTTGCAAGGTGTTTTCACTAGTGCTGAGAAAATGAAACTGTGACAGGCCATTATATGTAGTTATTGAAAGAAAAATAGTGGAAAAATTGCAACAGGAAAAAAAAAAAACATAAGAAATGGACATCAACAAAATGAACAACAAATAGCGTGCTATTTCTGTCTAACTCTGTGCAAGGTAAGCATGTTGATTGGATTCATTTGTTGGATGCACTTTACTAAATTATCACTAATATGAACAAAATAACACTGGTGTTGGTTCTCAGAACCAACCCTATCAGCCTCATGGGCTAACAGTGGCTTCAGTTGTATAAGGTACTGCAGAATAAATCAGTGTGCAAGCTCAGTCAAATTTCTGATCAGAACGACGTTAAAAACTAGAATTAAATACAAGTTAGATTTGTGCTTAAATTTTATGGAGCATGTTGAAAAATACTGAACAACAATTCCTTTTCACCTAGAACGGAGGAGGTTGTTTTCATTTTGCATGCAGACATATCAATGAATCAATGATCATCAACACATTCAGAATAAACCAACAGAGTGTGAGTAAATGTTGGAATTCCAAACCCAGTACCCTTAGATGCTGCTGAAAACCCCAGTAAGAAAATGCCTTCATATCTATGCAGTATCATTACTGAAAAACCTGATCCCACGCTTCATTTAGGACTCAAGTACCTTGAAAATTTTACCTCTCAACACCACGTATGAAATTCAGACTTTCCTTCTAATCCTGTGTCAAGAGTTTCACAGAAATTCTAGTATCACTGCCATTTATAATCACATTTGACTTGAACTGAGCTTTTGAGTTTTCCTGTGGCCTGGCAGTAGAACAAGGACAGCAGAGCTGATACGTGTGAACAGACATTTTCAGGAAAGGGGTCAGCTTTACGACTTAGTATCACACTCTCCTGGATCTGGGGGTTTTGATTATAAAGAGATGTCAAGTGATGTGAAACAATTTGTTTCTGTTTTTTTGTTCTCAGATACCTACACTGTATGAGAGACTACAGCAAAAAAACTTGGTGCATGGATCATTCATCTGAAGCATACCATGAAAATGAACCCACTCAATGTTTTTAAAATTAGGATCTCTCCTTCCATCCCTACCCCTCTGAAGGGGATACAGTCCTACCATGTTTTCATTTTGGTTGCTGAGACATAGGGCAGCACTTTTGTATCATATGCTAACAGTAATATAAAATTGGTACCAACACTTTAAACAGATTACAGTTCTTCTGCCCTGCTTATCTTCTTTTACAGAAACCATAAAATCTAAGATAAAAGCAGCGCACAAGGTTAGTAAGACCTTGTATATTTGCACGTGGTTCATTTCTGGGTATCTCACTACAGTGATAACTGTAACAAAAATATCACCATAAGCCCTAAAAAAAAAGATGCCTAGAGCATGCTAGCACCCAGCTCTCAAGGCAATGTACTTTTCAGAGGCAGAAAAAGATCATGAAGAGGGAAGCTGTGAATCCTAAATGTACAGCTGCTCTGAAGTTACATCAGCCATTTAAGCTTGTGAAACTGAGGCTGCTATCCAGCCCATACTTGCAGCTTACTACTAGCATACCTTAGTAGTACTAAATGGCAAGTGAGATGGTGACCAGATGCTTCACTAAGTTTTCAAATTCTGCTGTGAGTCTCATATAAGTACAATGGGCACACACCTAGGAGTATGGCAAGATAGTTTCTCTGCTGCTGGAGAAAGCCAGAGTTATATATAGACCATTTTATAGCAATCTGGATACTACTTAACGCTCTAACTCTATTGCTATACACTACAAGCTTATTTGCACGTTTGCTTAGCTGACCTTACATCAACACAGACATACATAGCCTCAGAAAGATCTTTTTTTTTTTTTTTTTTTAATACAAACAGATCACAAAGAACTTCATAAGTAGCAAAAATAGGAGGAATAAACATGATGATAATATAATAATGCAATACACCTGGTGCTGCCTCAATCTGTTAGAATGCATGTAATACCAAAAACAAAACAAAAAAATGATTATGTTCGTAATATCATTTGAGTATACTTTTTTTGTATTATAAAGAAAAGTAGGAAAAAATGGGGAGGAAAAATACAAGTTTTCTGGAAATGTTTAAACAAGTTTTTAATATCTCAATATCTTCTCTGTGAAATGGTGAGATGAACAAAGGAGACTCTTCACATACTTCCTTAATGACTGCAAAAGCGTTGTTTACCTTTAAATAAATATCCCCAAAAATAATAAATGGATTTTAGTTTATCCAATTGTAACAGCATTGGCTTTCAGAAACATTGTATTTTCTGAAATTATTATTGTGTTGCATTGAACAAAGGGATACCAAATAAATGCATCATGCAGTACAGTGAAAAGGGAATAGCACTTCATTGGCTGCAGTTCAAGAGTCTTGGCTTTGTTTTGGGGCTTCCAAAGAAGGAGGCAAGGCATGTAAGCTCACAGTTGCGCAGACACATTGTGCATGAGTCTGATACCAGGAGGCACAATCCCTCTGGGACAAGGGGGCACTCAAGATCAGCTCTGTCCTACAAAAACATTTCTGCTATCAGTAGATGCTATGGAGAACAATTAAATGTCTGCTTCTCTTGCACAGAGAGAAGTTGAAGCTTTTCCAGTTGCCTTTGCATTTTGGACTGAAGGACCAACCCTGAAAATTTTTGACAGATCATAACAAACATTGTATATTCAACATGACACTGAAAACAAGCTGGGGATCATTTGCCACTGCTTCAATTTTGTGATATATAGGACAAGCAAAGCCATGCATGTACTACAACCCCATCTCCAATAGGCGTAAAAAAGTGAACATACTGAAAAATGAAGATCAGTGAGTTTATACGCACCAAATGAAGTGAAATTAGAAATGAATTAGACTTCCCTTATAAAATTGTTAGGAAGGACATCAAAAACAGACAAAAAGCCCCACAACTCTTGACCTTTTTTCCTAAATAGAGTTTGAGCCAGTTTAATAGCAAAATTGTTAGTATTGACTGTTGAGCTGGTTGTATTACTAGCAGTAGATCACATCAGAAAACACTAATTTGTTCCCTATGCCCTACAGATAGCCCTTTCTTTGGTAAAACTGGGTGGAGAAAAACATTTTCTTGTTGAAAGCGAGAGCCAACCATTAGCTTCATCTGGGTCAGGATTTCACCACTTGTCTGCCTTTGACCTAAAGCAGTCAAAACACGGTCAACCCACAACTTCAGCTTGACTTCAGATTAATACATTTATCTTCTGGCATTTGTGTTTAAATGGCAGTTCCAAAAACACAATACTACCCCTTCTCTCACACATTAAGTGCAACTTGGACAACTTGCACAGAAAAAACACTGTTGTCTTCACTGTGCTGACAAACAGTGAAATTAGGTTGAACCTCAACTCTAAGTGTTACAGGTTTTTGGTTTTGCTTGGTACTGTTTAAGGTACTTCAAGCTTTATGTAGCACAATCACAGCCATGTCAGAGTAAAGCTCATTATCAAGAGCTAATCTGGCTAGATTTGCCAACAGCTGCCTCTGGCTGCACTGTGAACACAATTCTGTTCACTGATGTTGTTAAGGACAGTGTCCACAATCAGTTGGAGGAGGCAAATGGATGCTGCAATGCCTTTGTAATTTGCATTGATACAGTGTATTTCTTATGCAGTGTAAGTACTGAAAACCCCACCAGGCTCAAGTGTGGCCACTTGGGATGAATGCTGGGAATCCTAAGTGATCTTCTGACTTTTGGTACAAAATAAATGAACAGCTAGCTAAGCAAAAAAAAAAAAAAAAAAAAAAAAAAAAACAAAAAAAGAAAAGANCATGTGTGCACACATGTGTACATATATATATATTCCTTTGGGCTACAGTTGGAGGTTCTGCACCCCTTGCCAAGCTGTGTACCAGAGCTAACTATAGTGACCTGTGAAAATTTTTGGTCACAGTAATCACAAATGGAAAATCTTGGTATTAGACAATATAAAACCTGTTGCTTGAAATCAACCATATACACTTCACTGCATCACGATGACTACAGTTAGCAACAGCCACAACATGTATACCTCTCTGAACAGAGAGATTTCCAGTGGCTGTCAGGTCTTCTTGGCTTTGCCACAGAGCAACTCAGCTACGGTATTCCAGGACCACAAGAAAAATTGCTATTTAATGGGAAATCTGAACTGATCAAAGAATGAACTCAAGTGCTACAACTTATAACAAGAAAAAGTTTTCCAAGAACTTTTCAAGTAAGGAAATTCTAAGAGAAAGTGGATGCTCTGTACAGCCTGATTACACTGCTGAGGAGTGAACAGTTTGGAGCTGTTTTCATCAGCCAGGCTGAAGCTGCACCAAGCCCTATCTCATAAGTTTGCCAGACTGTATTGACCTATAATGCCAACACATCACTGAAGCAATTGGCTCTGCTACCACTGTTGCAATGTTATATTTAAGTCCTGGGGCAAGTTGTCCCCTAATGGAGACAAACATGGGAAAAACTCGTGTGCCCAGCAGCTTTAAGGAGTAAATTAAGGCAGGAAGTGCAAAGAATCATAGAATGGCCTAGGCTGAAAAGGATCTTGAAGATCATTTCATTTCAACCCCCCTGCTGTGGACAGCGCTGCAGACAACTAGATCAGGCTGCCCAGGGCCCCACCCAGCCTCACCTTGAATGCCTCCAGGGATGGGGCACACACAGCTTCTCTGGGCAGCCTGTGCCAGTGCCTCACCACCTTCCGAGTAAATAATTTTCTCCTAGCATCTAACCTAAATCTCCCCTCTCTTAGTTTAAAACCATTCCCCCTTGTCTTATCACCATCAACCTGTGTAAGCAGTCACTGTCCCTCCTGTTTATAAGCTCCCTTCAAGCAATGGAAGAAAGATGTTTTTTTAATTACTAATTTAAAAGACAATGTGCAAGAAAAGCACCTGGCTAATGGGGGCATATTTCCTTTAAAGTTAGGATGGAAATGTGCCCATTAGATGGTAAATCCAGAAGTCTGTCTCACTCTTGTTTCATTAGAGTGATCAAGAAAGAGCCTGGAATTATCAAAGTTCATTTCCCCTCCTCCGTCATTACTCTTAGGTTGCCTCTTTAGTATGCATATTAAATCCAATGTGCTCTTAGATGCTAATGTAGTTGTGTTGTGAGTGGGTGTTCTGTGAACTTAGTTGCTGTATGCTGTGTCTAGACTCAGGCCAGCTAAATGCCATTCACTTTTTGGAAGCAGAATCCTCTGAACTTGACAGGAATTAACTTGTGAGAAGTGGCTAAATAAGCCAGATTTTGTTCCTATCAAATATATCAAGCTGTATAAGGGAAATTAAAGGTCTATATTAAAAACCTTTTTCTGTCTTCTCAACTGTCTTGCACTTGTGACACCAATTACTTAGTTAAAATTGAAATTTTGAAACATAATTTAGAATTTTATTGTCAGTTCATAAAGTCTACTCTCTTTTCAGGTCTGACTCATTCTTCCCACTTAGTAATAATCTTGCAAGAGTGACTTGAGTCATAACCAAAATACAATTTAATTTACATGTAAATTAAATTAAGTATAATTATGTTTCATAATTACTACTTGCAGCTGAAAATGCCTCTTTCCGAAACTCAATAGAAATAATTTCTGAAGCAATTTCTTTGTAATTAGGAGAGACTTGGTTAAAAAAAAATAATCTTACTAGCTAGACAATGACTTGCGGACAATGCTTACATATGAAAGGGTATCATCTGCTCAACAGTGGTATCACTCACACTGTTTTACCTTTGCTTTTCTGTTTTTGAGGTTTCTCCAAAATTCATTTGCCTCAATATTGAGACTGCTTTATACAGGAGGAGACTACAAACACTGTATCCATTTTTTTTATTTTTTTTTTATTTTTTTATTTTTTTTAATGTATCTATTTTTAATTCCTTTGAACACTGCAGTCAGACATACCAGCCCCTAGCCAACAGAACTACTTGGAAACAAACATGTCTTACGTTGCTGGGAATACTGAAATGGAATGAAAAACAATATATATATATATATATATATGCATTTTCATCAGTATCTTTACTGATGATCTGGATGAGAGGATTGAGTGCGCCTTCAGTAAGTTCGACGATGACACCAAGCTGGGAGGAAGGGTTGATCTGCCTGCGGGTAGGAAGGCTGTACAGAGGGATCTGGATAGTCTGGATCAATGTTCTGAGGCCAATTGCATGAGGTTCAACAAGAGCGAGTGTCAGGTCCTGCACTTTGGTTGTAACAGCCGCATGCAATGTTACAGGCTTGGGCCAGAGTGGCTGGAAAGCTGTGTACAGGAAAAGGGCCTGTGGGTGTTAACAACCCGCTGAACATTAGCCAGGAGTGTGCCCAGGTGGCCAAGAAGGCCTATGGCATCCGGGCTTGCATTAGAAGTAGTGTGGCCAGCAGGACCAGGGAGGTGATAGTCCCCCTGTACCCAGCACTGGTGAGGCCGCACCTCGAGTGCTGTGTTCAGTTTTCGGCCCCTCACTACAGGAAGGACATCGAGGCCCTGGAGCGTGTCCAAAGAAGCTGGTGATGAAGCTGGTGAAGGACCTGGAGCACAAGGGTTATGGGGAGCAGCTGAGGGAACTGGGGCTGTTCAGCCTGGAGAAGAGGAGGCTCAGGGGAGACCTTACTGCTCTCTACAGCTGCCTGAAAGGAGGCTGCAGTGAGGTGGGGGTCGGCCTCTTCTCCCAGGTAACAGTGATAGGACAAGGGTTAACAGCCTCAAGTTGCACCAGGGGAGGTTCAGGCTGGTTGTTAAGAAAAACTTCTTCTCTGAGAGAGTGGTCAGGCATTGGAACAGGCTGCCCAGGGAGGTGGTGGAGTCTCCTTCCCTGGAGGTGTTCAAGAAAAGTCTAGATGTTGCACTCAGGGACATGGTTTAGTGGGCATGGTGGTGATCGGTTGACAGTTGGACTAGATGATCTTAGAGGTCTTTTCCAACCTTAATGATCCTATGTTCCTAATGATTCCTCACTTCTGTCAACACTTTGGACTTCAAAGAGTGGAATGATAATCCCCTGAATCAACAAGTTCTGTGGGGGCCACTCCATTTTCATTGCTGGAGAAAGAAGACTTCCTTAATCTTTTGGGTGTTCACAGGTTTTCCTAGAAGAAGTATTAGCGGCATGTCAAGAGAGAATCAGTAACCGTTTTGGGCTCTGTAATCCATGCTGGGAAGAGGCTGAAAAGGTTCCACCTTTCTGGGAAACCAAGTGTTAGTAACATGAGTGTTACATATATTCTGCCTTTTCCCCTCCCAATTGCTGAGTATACTTGCTTCATTTTAACTTTTAAGACAGTCAGATAGATGATTTCACCACTAAATATCTTGAGGACTAGGAAGAGAGGGATTAACATGTATAACTGCAGAAGCAAATGATCAGAAACTAACACTGCAGTGTCATTCAAGGCCAAAATGCATTTCTATATGGGAAGCTTACATGGCAGAGGCAATTGGTGAAAAATGTGTCTCCCTGAGGTGCGTTTATTTTTTTCCCCTCTAGAGTGCTTCTGGGAGAGTAATAAGGAGTCTTTGACCTGTTTTCCCAAAAGGCAGACTCTAGCCATGTAAGTAATTCACCAGTCCACACTGAGAGATCCTTTCAATTTATACAAGGTTTGGGATCTTCCCGAATCATGATTTTCTATCAGCGTCACAGCCTCTGAAAACTTGCTCTCCCTTTGCCTTGTTTTTTTTCCTATTAATCCTAGTAGATAAATCCTAAAACTTAATTTTACCACCTCAGAAAGGCTATTCATTTGGAATGCAGAACCTTCTCCTAGAAGTAGTTCAGCATTTTATGAAGAGAAATATGGCTCAGTCATACATTAGGAAAGCTGAGACATGATGAGAGTCAAGAAGCCGCCAGACATATTGACATGGAAGGGCATTTTACACTTGACAAACAACTGCTTGCCTGTTGATAAGGCTGATGGAACCAGATGCAGCCTGTAAGGAAGTCTTTTGTGAATTATACATTGAGAGCAGTGGGTAACATTGATTTTACACAGATCAAAATTAAAAAGGCGGCATAGCATTACAATGTGGCTGAGTAAACACTATGACTTAGCTGGCAAGTGCAAGTAGAGGTCTCTTGCTCTACTAGCATAAACTAAACTTGACAGAGAACTACTAAAATACTAATCCTTCGGCTACAGCCTTGGTTTTATACAACCAATTTGAAGCCATTTATAGACTGGACATCTAGCCAACAAGAAAAAAAATCCTGCTCCACAGGACAATCTGTCACATTCAAATGGAGGCATCCTCAACATATGGGAGGAATTGGGCATTACAAGTACTTTCCTCTGTGCATCAACTAAAGATATCCAAACAAACATGCTTAAACTAGTCTCAGAGAACAAAGCTTAGTTAAAATAAATCCTATCTCACCATGCGTAGTGCATCTCATAAGTGAGGCAAGCTTAACTTCACTAGAAGTCATATTCAAGTGGCTGAAAATACCATCAGTTTCACATCAGTCTTTCAACAGCTGCAAGCCATTATGACCTAATGTGGAATTAAACAACTCTGCTGAAAAAAGAAACTACCCTTTGCAGCAAAAATTTTGTAGATATTGGAATTATAACAGAAGAAATAGTAAGTACCAACTCAATCACCAATGAAAGAGTTCAGAAAGTCCTTGTAAATTGACATTTGATCTGGGAGAAGTAAATGAAAATAAGACTGATTGCATAGTTTTCTATGAATGCCTACATGCTGCATTATATAATATTGTGTACGTAAAAGGAAGAGTTGTGCATATTATGTCAAGACTTATTTACAGGGAACAATCATATTCCCTCCTCTAAGATGACAGCAGTAGCTGGAGGGGCTCAGGAATATTTGCTTGGGTTTGGCACTGTTCTCAGAGGGGTGCCTGCAGTGGGTGTCCTTTTTGTGACACCCTGCCTACTATTCTGGTCACAGCACAGTACAGCGCAGCATTAAAAGCTGGTTCAAATACTCAGTGATAGAAATTCTACTTTAATTTAAGAAGAGAGGTTGCTGGACAAAATTGAACTACATTTCCTCAACCTTATCACAACTGAATTGTGTTTTGACATCTGAGATTAAGTATTCCAAACAGAATCAGGAAAAAAATAGTTGGTTTTGTTAAATTAAATTTTTGAACTTGTTTCGCAATGCAAGGATTTTGCATTAGCACACAAGAAACATAAGGTTTCCTGGTAATGGGCCAGCACGATCAAAACATTACAAGTAAAATATATCATTGCTGAGAAGACAACAGTACATCTTCCTTTACTTATCTGAACATTAGGCATTATTGTCGTCCTTCACAGGAGGACAAGAATATAGAGAGAGTACAAAAGAACGTAGCCATGAATCAGCTGAACTCCTAGCATTAGGAAAGCTGATATACAGTGAGGTGGGGTCTTGTCTGTTTTTGAATCACTTCCAAACTCAGGTGTAATTCTTCTAGTGTTTTAATCACAAATATATAATTGCACAGAACAATATTGGCTCAAATGGATAGAAGTATGTCACGATGCCCACAGAGAGTTGCTACTAGCAGATAATAGTGACTGTGTTTCTTAGTAACTGATAAAATGGTTAACTTATAAGCAGGAAATCTCACTGAGTAGCCTTAGCTTTATGTTAAGATCTACCCTAAAGATATGCTCTGATATGCAGAGGAAGCAAAGTTCAGCTTAGACTACTACTCTCCCTAACTGCCTGTTTCAGGATAATAAAAGTCAAGTAACTTCAAGCCAAATGATGCAGTTAGGGATTAAAATAATTTCTTGTGTATTTTTAAATTCTCACACATCTTTTTCTTTTTACTAAATGCTTGCTTGGTGCTTAGCAACTATGAGCTGTCTGAACTGTTCACTGCAGTCATTGCCATCCAATGAGAGAGACTTAGAGGAAAAACATCCAAAGGTTATGGAGGAAGCTCATCAGCAACTCATTATGAGGTGATAAAAATGACCAAAAATTAGTCAATTCACCCCACGTGCTGAAGTGTGATTCAGGAAACAATGTTTTTTTATATATAAACACACTCGTGTTTATATATATATACATACACACACACTTCAGTATTCAGTGAGCGCACAAAGGACCTGAGAATAACTATTACATCTAGAACAAGGGTCAAAACTAAATGCCAACAAAGCCTCAACCCAGTCACTCAAAATAAGATATATTTTTAAAGTTTATTGAAAGACAAGGATGAGCTAAGAGAATTACATCCGTACATCCAAAGATACATAAGGCCACTATTAAAATCAGGAGGTCAATATATACTATCTGTTGAAAAAGCCTTGAGAAAGAGCAGAAGTAGTTCAATATTGCTACACAGCATGTTAACAAAGGTAGCTCTCAAAAAGCTGGAGCTGTGTCCAAATGAGGTGAGTAGGAAGAATCATGAACTCCTGCAGATAGAGACCTAAACACACAGCAAGGCAATGCAAATAATTTTTCAGGCACAATTGTTAAAATGGATCAGTAATAGATCGACTTGGAAGCACACCAGGAGCAGAAGGCAAGATGCATCATTTTTTACACTGCAGTTCACTCTGGGAGAGGCTGGGGAGTTTCTCATGTCAAAAAAACAATTTTTATTTATTTATTAAATGAGGGACTCATGGTGACTACCTGAAATCGAAGTGACTGTAGAATAGGTTGTGGAATAAATTGGAAACAAAAAATAGAAACTTAAGAAATTGCCAAGACCAGATGGTATTCACCCAGGAGCCCAAAGGAACTCAAGGATGAAATAACTGAATTACCAAGGACAGCGTGCAGCCTCTCAAATGCATTGGTACCTGAAGATGACAAATGTGAC
>VXAV01010730.1:184302-210136 GCA_013399715.1 Alectura lathami
ATATTGCAGAGGAGAGACTATAAGAGACAATCAATGTGCTGCAGAGGTGCTTTTGTTCTGGCACAAGTTTTTGTTTTATTTTTGGCTGTTCACTGAATTCATCCTTTTATGCTTCAGATTATATGACACAGAAAGAATCAGAAAAGAATTAGAGGAGACATTCTTCTCCTCTAATACCTGTGTAAGATTTTAATCCCCAAATTTCTATTTATAAAGCTGAACACAGTTTAATCAAAAAGAAGAGACTGCATCTACATGGATTAATAAATTGTAAAAAATAATATTCCAGCTACTTTGATTAACAAACTACTTAAGCTAGGATCTTCTCAACACTCAAATTTTCAACTAAATTCAATGTCTTTAGTGCATGTGAAGAACTCATTTAAGACTATAAAAACTTACTGCTCACAGTGGAGAATTTTTTAAAAACATGAAGTGAGTCAAGAATGTTTGTGACCTTCTTGGTTTTCTTTTCTTTGCTGGTTCTAGTTACTCCATGAAACCTCCTGCAGCAGAGTTTGGCTGTACTGCAGACAGCACTAAGGGCTTTGCAGCACCTCCCTCTGATACAGGAACACCACATCCTCACATTTCCCATCCCTGGTGCCTCCTCCCATTTGCTGTGGTAGTGACCATTCATAGAACTGGGGCTGCTCATCTAGAAATCAAACCTCCTGTGAGGGAACTGTGGGGTGAGGCAAGAGACTGTGTCAGCATGGGGGGAAGACATGGAGGCCATGTCTATATCTACCACTCTGGCCTTGTTATTCCAGTGCTTTTGCTTCACTGGAAGTCAGCAGTACTCTCCATGCAGGGAAGCTGTCTCGCTGTTCTGTTCCAGGGCCACGTGCAGAAGGGCTTATCCTTGGAGTGGGGCTGCATCAGAAGTTGTCTGCAGTGAGGAGTTAGTTAGCAGCACCATAGATGCTCCTTGCTGCGGGCAACTTCTGATGCAGCCCCTCTCTGAGGCATCTTGGACCTCTATTTTTGTTTCTTATCATTTGCTAGCAAAGTCATGAACACAAGATTATTTCTTCAGATATCAGCAATACCCAGTGATTATTCCCCTACTCACTTATAACTGTTTGGTAGCTGAATCACTTCCCAGCCAGAAATTGTGAGCTCAGAGATGGAGGCATCTGTTCACACAAACTGAGGAGTGGGAACAAATTAACTCTAGGTTGGAATGGGGTTGGGGGGAAGGGCAAGAAGCATTTTCAACAAGTATCTCAAGCCCTAAGGCAGTAAAATGCCACACACCACCCTGCAACGCCATTTGATAGGGACTTCTGAAAATCACATAGGAGAGGTTTTTGAAATAGGTAATAAAAAAATCAGGAACAGCAGAAAAGCTGTAGGGTTGCACCTTATTACCATCTGTTGCCAGTCCATCTCAGTTTTTCATTTTGTAGCTTGGCCTGAACATTTTACCAGATTCTGACAGTATGCATGGCAACAAGATTTGATTGTTCTGATGCAGAAAAGCTTTCACTGGTGTGAGATGATTAAGGACTCATCAGTCTGAATTTGCTGGGTTCTGTTGGCTGAGGTGCCCCTAAGGCTCTGAACCATTAAACATAAAGCCCTGTTGTTTTTGTCCATTTCTTTTGCTCTCTTATATGGCTGCTCACTATATTTCCCAAACACAACAGACTGCCTCTCAGCATCCGAGCTGGCTTCCCACCCCTCCTTCTCTCACAAGCTTTAACCAAAGCTGTTACGTGGTCTGATAAAAGCTTTGTGGACAAACACACAATCAGCCATTTAAAGTATCTTTTCCAGGGGCATACTCTGCATTCCTGATAGCAATTTTCCTGAGGTTAATTAGAATATGTCCAATGTTCATTGTATTTCTATCATCACAGCTTCCCTGCAAGCTGCTATAAAGCAGCACAGACCTTTACAGCTCTTACTTCTGACACGGACAGCTTTACACTTGGCAAAGGATGTGCAAGGAGGGAAAAGGAGGAGGGAAGGGGAAACAGGAGAATGGTCAAGCCTGAGGCAAAAGCAACAGTGAGTGTTTGTATCCCTGCAGAATTTGCCCAGGAACTCAACCCCTGCAACATTTCACACAAAATCTTGCCCTTGTAGACTTGTGCAAACCCTTGTACACCCTGCTGTGCACCCCGCAGCCAGTGCTAAATAACAAAAAAGACCTAACCTCCAAACAAACCACCCCTGCCCCAAGTTCCAGCATAACTTTAACATAAAAGAATGAGGTCTCAAAATCCTGTTTTGCAACATGGTTCTCGCAATATGTCTAATCTGGACAGCTTCAGGCTCTTTTTAAAAAAATACCTCCATGTATTCTTCAGTGTGTAATAGCTCTCACCAGTGGATATATGTCAGCATTCCTGCAACCTTTTATATCAGTGTGCATTAGCTTCAGGAGTTCTGAGCGGATGCTTAATGTTTTCTTGCAGTAGTGTGTAACGTCTCTAAATCCACAGGAACTATAAAACAGACACTTTGCAATGTGACTTGGGCTTTGGTTTGTTGATGTGGTGCATTGGGTCTGTGTTTTGTTAGGTTTGCTGGCCCCTGGACACCAAGAGTCAGAGAAAACAGTTGTGCACATGCATGCTGTGACACAATTAAGAGTTACCACCTTTTTCCCTCAAGGTTAAGAACTAGAAGCAACAAATTAAATGTTGCCCCACTCTTGCCATTTCTAAAACCACAGGAAGACTTTTACACATAGCTGACGCTGAACAAATTTTCATAGCAGTTCCCGAAAAAAAGAGGAAGAACCGGGGGTGTGTTTTTTATCCAGATAAGGGCTCAGGAAACAGGAGAGTTGAGCAAAAACACAGGCACTGCTGCTGCCTTTCATGGGGCAGCTAATAGGACCCAAGGCCATTTCCCTGCAAGTGGAAGATGTAGTGGCAGCACTGAGATCCCTCTGCCAGAGAAACCTCCAGAGAGGACTAATTTTCAGCTTGTGCTTCAAAGCGAGATGGCACAGCTGTAAGGTTTGACCTTGGAGCAACAGCCCTGTGAAGGATGAGTGTTTGGCATACATTAGGACTGGAGATGAAAAGTTACTGTGACTTACTGTCTTCCTTCTTGATAAATTGGCTTAAGAGTAAAATGAACAAAAGCATAAGAAAACTAGATCTGTCTTTCCTTGCCCAGCCTCCCAGCAGGCTGTACAAATGCTTCTCCCTTACTGCTACTTCAGTCGTAGTACAAATGCCTCTTCCCCTGGCTGATGGCTTTAGAAAGAATAGGGAAAACACGGTTTTGAGAGCTCCACCTTTACAATAAATCTGTATGAAATTGGCCAGACAATGAAAAGGTGATGGGCAGAATCACCAGTCAACCTGCAGGCACCCCGACCTTGGCTCTATAGAAAATTAAGCTATATAAAGCTATATAAGCTATACAAAATACAGGTATTTGGGTGTAGTCCCAAAGTGAGTCTGAACATCTGCAAGATCACACCTGAGTTTCAATATGGTCCTCCACATCAGTTCAGCACTGCACACAGACTATTTCTGATGCCCAGATAAAGGGCATCTCAGAAGTTTTGTGAACTAGAGAGACAGGGCTTGAAACCTTATCCTACAGGAGAGAACTGCAGACAGATATCTCTGAACTCCCATCAGCTGTTGCTCTGAGGTCAGGCACTGGGGTGAAGTAAAGGGAGAAACTGTAAATTCTTTGCAGGCTTTTTATCAGAGTCAGAAATGTAGGCAGGGATTTCATAGAAGATTTGTATTATTATAAGCAAAACTAATAATTTTACTGGCACCTAGGTACTTAGGTGTTTATTCATCTTTCACTCTTCATAGAGATAATTAAAAGATCTTAAGATAAACAGTTCAATTACTTACTACAGAGCTGGATATTTATGTGATAACCACCCTCACTATTCATACTCAGTTGATTAATCTCTGGAAGAAGCTGCATAAATTGATCACTGTAGGTCCTCATGCTGGGAGCAGTACCCACCAGCCCAAAATGTCAGCCACTCCTGTGACAGCATATTCCCCCCACACACCAGCCTGACCTTTCACTCGTAAGCCTGCTCAAGCAATAACCACCAGTGGCAGCAGTGGTGGATGCGTTCAGTCGTGATGACTACATCCAGCTCAAATTGGGCTCTGGAGGGACAGGTAACAACACAACAGCCAAGGGCTAAGTGAGGATGTGCCAACCAAAGTGCAGCTGGTATGCAAATGTTACGAGTCAATGATCTTACCCCATGAACAGGGAGCCCATTGATCTCTCCTGCATGGAAGGTGTCCTGGATGATTTCATCTGACCATGTCCTCTCTGCAGTAAATAGCTGACTGTACTTTGCCATTGAATCTTGTTAAACCACTGTCTTACTTATCACGAAACTTTGTTAAATCACCACCTAATACCACCAAAACATATTGCTGCTTCTCTCCCACGAGTGAAGTGCATCACTCCTTCCAAGACAGCTTCCCAGCATGCCAGCAATCACCAGGTGAAGAGAGGAAAAAGGGTTTAGGGAGTGAAAAAGTCAAGGCCTTGGTAGACCTCACAAATCTTTTTCACAAGGAAAATTAAAATTGAGGTCTCCCCTTGTTATCTTAGGAAAGGTTAACAGTTAATGAAGGCAAGAGAGTTTGCTCTGATAAGCAGAGCCGGAACAGTACAGCACAGTCATAAGAGCAACAAAATCTCCATTTGTTCTCAGGAAGCCTGTTGTTTATGAGATTGCTTTAAAAGAAAATTATATCGGAAAAGTGAACTGGAGAGTTTAGAAGCTAATGCCAAAACAGAATGTAAGACAACTTCCTCGCACTTGCCTACACTGCAAAAATGCTGTGGTTTCTTCTGTCCAGATTAGACATGTCACATGCTTCTGCTGCATCTGAACCACCACCAACGAAAAAAAAAACACAGCAGAAAGCCACTCTGAGATGTCTGGACCTTTTGAATGTGCATTTGGAGTTGCAGGAAATGATCACTGGGCATTTTAAGCTGCTTCTGGAGTAGCTGTTTAAAGTGTTCCTCATCCAGTCTCCTAGCTGGACAGGACTCAGGGGCAAAGTTTAATGCTGAAATGTACCATGATGAAGAGAAGGCTCAGATGCTAATCTAGTATTGCTGGCAATTACATTTATGTTGGTGAAATTCATATTGGATCACACGCATATTACGTATTGGTCTTCAGAGAACAATAGAGATGAGGGGATCTCAGCTGAAGTTTTCAATCTAATATATTTCTGCATTTAACAACATTTTGTATATTCCAGTACAATGAACAAAAATCTAAGCAGATGCCAGGAAGAATCCTCAGTTAAGAATTTATTTCATTTGTTTTCTGCTATATTCCATTAGCTCATTTGGGGAAACAAAGACCCTGTGGGCATTATACAAATAAACAGAGCAGCCACCACGCCAGCAAACTTTACTGCAACAAGTGTTTCCACCAGTATGAAACTAGGAAAGGCTGGATTTCCATAGATGGGTGTCATAGAACCCCTGAGTGCCCTTGCCGTGGTAATTCTTACTTTGTATATCTTCCCAGCATTCTCATAATGGATCACAAATATTTCCCAGTGTCACATATATTTTACACCTCCTTTCACGCGTGAAGATAGCTGTTTACATCTGCCTGTGAGACATTCCTCCCCTCTAAATTGGCAACAGATTATCATTATCTCTCAAATCTGCCTATGCAGCTAAAGGGAAACAAGACTCTCCTGTTCTTTTTAAGGTCTAAACACAAGCTGGATAGTAACTACTTTAAGTCCATCTAATCATGGAATCACCACATCTCTTCCATGAATTTAAGATCACTCGTCATTGTTATAAACAAAGCAAATTATGCCAATTAGTCAAGTGTATTTTATCAACACAAATGGTTAAGCAGTTGAATAAAGAATTAGAAACAACACTTTAACTGTAGATGCTTGTCCTTTCTTGTTTTTGAGATTCCAGTTTCTTCCCTCTTCTCCCATCTTTCTCTTAAAATGTATTCCATTGCATTCCTTAGAAATAATTTACGGGAAATATGAATTGTGAAACATCTCATTTGATTCATTACTTTTAATTCACTCTAAGTTCTGCATAGACAAGTAAACATTACAGATGGAGTTTTGTTAGTAGTTCCAGCTCCCATCTCCACTTCCACATTTTCTCCAGAGTTCTCTCTCCAGCTCCCAGCTCCCAGCATCTCTGCAGTCCTTCTTTGCCCTTCCAGTGTCCCTTTCCATTCTGTTGCCCCACATAGCCTGATCCCATCCCCCCAGTTCACCTGTGTTCGGCCTCTTGATCGGACAAAAAGCAGGAAATAACTGAAGCAACTGGGAGCAGCGTATGTAACGACCAGTCAGCCAGCAGCTGTGCTGGCTACAGCCTGCCTCAGGCTCAGTGCAGGCACTGGTAGGGTGTATTTGGAAAAAACTGCAGGGACTTAGTATCTCTGAGATCCTACCCCTCAAGTTCTTCACCAAATTTGACTGAGGTGAGGCAGCTGATGGAAAAGAAGAGGAAGGAAAACTGGAAGGTTGAACAAAAAGAGGGGGAGCTGGCACATTATTTTTGCTTTGTGAGGAAAACTGACCACCATTCTCAGTCAACTCTGAAGACACTGAATCTTCAGATGCTGTGTTGTCTTCAGTTTGACTTCAGTCCTACTGAAAGTGAATAAGCAGCGGAGGGGCAGTCTAATTAGCCACACTGAAGAATGGGAAGAGAAGTGTCTCAGAAACTCCATCCACCCATTGCTTGTCCTTGAAGTATTTGAATGAGATACATCGACAACTGGGCCTTAGAATAGCTTTCATGCATACTAATGCTCATAGTCTGACTCCAGTCACCACAGAAGTGCCTTATAATGTGAAAACATACTGTTTGGTGGCATGACAAATACAAGATGTCACATTCTGGTTGCGTAGATATCCATTGTTCTGTTGCCACTAATACTCCTCTGGTGGGTGTGCATTAATAACACGCAAACAAGACAACTGAGAGAATTACCACCAGCAAGGCACCTGCTCCCTGTCCTCACAGAGACTGCCTGCTCTCCTGGAAAATAAATGCTTCAAAAAAAAAGTACTTGCAGGGTGCCTGGAGGAACTCTCACTGCTATGTGATCAGGCGCAGAGCAGAGAGTGCTTGGAAACATCAGCTGTCCTGGCATTTAACCACTTCGATCTGTTTTTTTTTTCATTATGGGGGGGGAGAGGTAAAGATGGAGGAAGCCAGTTAAGATCTCTGTAGGCATCTGGGAAGGGAAGGACCTCGTTCCCCTGCCCAGTTATTGCTCTGAGGGCAACGGGCACCCTGGCATGTGCAAAACAGTTCTGCACAGCTTTCCTTTCCTGTCATGGCTGCTTTTGCGTGCTTGTAGGCCGTACTTCTTCCTGTCACCCTTGGTCTGGCTCTGGCTGAGATGAATCACACACTCTTTGAATACTGCACTTCCCCAGGCAAAATATTTCATGGAAAAGCAACCTCAGTTTAGTCACAGTTTGAATTAGATCCACTCAGGCACACGCTATAGGGGGGTTTTGTTGATTTGTTTGTTGCATACATACTGGCTGTTAATTTTTATTGCTTGTAAACTTTCTCTCTATAAAATCTGTGTGAAAGCTGGACTACCCTGTTAAAGGAAAGTTACCAGATGGGGAAAATATGGTTGATTAAAGTGGCTGTTTCCATGTTTGCTCACTGTTGTGACACATCTTCACATTGAGTAAGGTGATTGGCAGTGAAATAGCAGCAGTGAGCACTGATGAGTGTATGCGTCATGTATAAATGCCTGAGGCTGGCTGGGGTTTGGGTTTTACAAACTTCTCAGAGCTCCTAAGTTTAATTTATTGCAGATTCTGCTGGAAAAAAAAAAAAAAAAAAAGAAAAAAACTAATAAAAAAATAAGTGTTACAGTTCCTGCTTTAGACTACTGAATGCAAAATGAAGAAAAAGCAGGAAGACTGTCTCAGACAGGGAATTAATGTGATTAGAAGTATTCTACAGTTGGTACAATCCTATTTATTCCTATGAGCCTCTTTCTTTCCATTACAGGAAGGAGGGATAGTTTTCTAGTTAACCCTGGAGGTTTAGGTTGACCTTCCAGAACTATAACAGATGTTGAATATGATCTGGAAACCATGTCATCTCCTGTTCCTTCAGCACCCCGTCTGTAAAATGTGGATAACACTTCCTGCCCTTTAGCCTTAAACCTTGTATGCCTCATACAAGTTACTCTATCTGTGTATGTATATATGCGTGTACAGATACACAGAGCGATCTAGACAGATATATACAGGCTGGTCCCAGTCACCTCTCATTTTTATGGCCTCTAGTTGGTGTTATGAAGTGAGAATAAAACGTTAAGTAGGAAACAGGTATGGTGGCCAACTCCTTAGCTCACTCACTGGTCTGCTAAAGGACACCAATGAGAGCTGTAAGGAGTTGTTCCCATGGTGTCCTGCAGGTAACAAGCAGAGATGAATGGGTTTCAAGATTTGCATGTTGCTTTTTTTTTTTTTTTTTTTTTAAATTTTTAAACGGGGTTTTTTTTTTNNTTTTTTTTCCTAAGATTTCAACAGGGCTTTTTTACTTACATAGAAATGAGAATGCTACCATCTCCAGCAGCTGGGATGCAAATCATCCCAAACACAACTCTGTCAAAACTGCTCCCTGTGCATGGAATCCACTGCACTGATTACTCTCACACTGTTGGATACCTTGGCCCCATGATCCAGAAGGATGCTGGCAGCCAGCCCCATCCTCACTGCACTGCTTATGGCAAGCATCGCTTCAGTCTCTGTGGGTGCTGTACCAGCTGCTGCTTGTCTCGCTTCATGCTCATCCTGCAAAGCCTGTCCTTCGGACTTTCAGCCTGTACCTAGTCATCTTCTCCCTTTGACAATCATCTTGGTGGTCAATTTATATGGGGAATTAGGTGCCTGTGTAGCCCTGTAGGATCTGACTGAAAACAAAGGGTCTTACAGGTCTCTGCATTTGCATCCAGTTATTGCAACTGTGACTAGAAAAGCTCTATGAGGAAGAAATCAGCTGAAGTGAAAGGAGAAAAAATGTGTTTGTAGCTCTTGCAGGGAACAAGTGGACAATGAGAAGTTGCTCTTCAGCTGCATCAAAACCTATGATAGACATGCCTGTGATGTGCAACAAAAAGGTCGTTAATTGGACAGGATGAGAGCAAAAGCTAAATCTGGATGGCGATGGGATGCATTTCAGAAGATTTCCCACTGCAAATTTCCCACAGTTCTGGTAATGAAGTGAAGATTAACTGAGAGATTATGGAGGGGCCAGACCAGCTCCTGAATTTCCCAAACAAAAACCAAAGTCAAGTAAGGACAAACAACTCAGAGGTTACTATAATGCTAAGCTGCCTGTAGACCTCCCTGTATAATATGAGAGACTCTCGCTGTTCAGGTAAGATGGTTGTGCTGGTGCCTGGATGGAAGTCCCCTGCTCCCAGCCCCAGAGACAGCAGAAATTCCCCCAGCCAGAGGCAAAAAGCAGGCACTGGGACTGGTGCTAGTGCAAAGGATGTTCCTGATGAATATAAGTTTCTTTTCATTTCTCACTCCAATATTTGTGCCCCCCAAACCCTGCTTGATACCCAGGCTTGATACCGGTGTTCTGCCCGGCAAAAGGCTTTTCAGTGCATAGTCATTTACAGAGGACTAAGCAACAAAGTACAAACCTTAGTGATGAATTTTATTTTAAATATTCTTACAAATGGCAGAATAATCAGACTTGCTTTGGCTTGATAATTTATGAGCTAGCTGACAGGCAATAGCTTATAATATTCCCTTAGAGGGCATAAAGTGCTTTCTGCCAAAATGAACAGTCCTTCAGAGGTTTTTTAACTTTTCTAAGCTAGGCTTTTCCTTTTGGGCATATTAGCAAAGGCTGCCTGCCTACTCAGGGCATGTTCTAAGGGGAAAAACATGGTATGGGATAATTTCTCTATAAGAATATGAAATGAAATTTGACTGGGCAGCATGATGTCAGGCAAAATAATTCATTTCATGGGAGGCTTTGCCATGACAGCAGTTGAATACTTAAATGTAACCACTGGCCAAAAAATGCAATCAACAGGGTATCCCCTTTCTGGGCTTACTTTTCAGGGCCTGATATGCAGAGGGCAGGCATCTTTCCACTGACAGTTCTCCATCAGTCACTGAAAATTTAGTGAAAGTTTTTGCTTTCAGCATCACTTGAATGGTGCTTCTTCTCCTGGTGGCCAGTTAACAGAATTTTGCAAAAAAAAATGGAGATCTGGAAAAATATATGTCCAGAGTGAAACATACATCCAAAAAAAAAAAAAAAAAAAAAAAAAAAAAAAAAGCAAGGCACATCATAAACCATTGCAGTGTTTGGTTCTAGACCTGCAGACATGACAAGGCACTCCTAAAACCATGAAAATCTCATTCTGCACTGTCATACTTCTCCCTCCCCTGTTTCCAGAAGCAGCAGTTTTCTGAACTGACCCTTCTGGCTGCAGTGCCCCAGTCAGGGTGCGCCCTGGACAGGTGACTTTCCTGCAGGGGTGCAGGGGTCCCTTTATGGCATTTGGAAGATCCAGGCTGATGCACTCTGCAGACTGTGGGACAGTCTGGGCACTGCGACTGTGGACGCGTGCCATGTATTCAGAGGTCTGTGCAGCATTTGTAGATGGACAAACAGCCTGACTCTGCTCGAATATCCAAATAGCATAACTGATGTGGATGAGTTTTTTCTTTTTCCCAAACTGAAAGCAAAATCTGTTCTGTTGCCAGGTCCATTTAGGCTACACAGATAAAGATTTTGCAAAAAGATCCTTGACCTTGTCACAGCATTTTCCCAATCTTTACTGAATTTCAATGAAAAGAGACATGCTGTGCTGGGGAGCAACTGGAAGAAGGAGAATAATGTCACTCTGGTGCTAAGAGTGGGTGAAACACTGAAGTGGATAAAAAAAGTTCAAATTGCATTGGAGTTTTACAGTGACATAAGAACTGATTAAACGTAGGGCTCCAATCAGTGTAGGGCTGTTTGCTCACTCTGCTGACAAGAGAAGTACCAGGGGCTGCTCTATGGTGAAGAATGGTCCTCACACCACCAGGACCCCCAGTTTCAACCAGTTGTCATGCCCTCTTAGCAGCGTCCCCACTGGGAAGAAGTGCTGGACAGCGTGTGATGGAGCACCTGTGACAGGCAGAGCTTTCTGCTTTGTCTCAGACAAGGGAAAGTCCTCACAGCCCCTCTGCAGAGCCTCCAGCATCACCTGCCTCTTGCCTCAGCTGGAGACAAGGGGCAGCTCCCCAGCCCACCCCTTTAGCATTTCTGCAGCACAGATGAATGACAACAGCCTTGTGGCCATTTGCTCACAGTAGCCTTGAGCTGAAGTCCATAGCAGACCTGCTACTCCTGCCTGTGGGCAGTGCAATAGCCCCATCCTCCTAAAAATACACTCCTTTCTAGCCTGAGAATAGCCTGTCTGTGGGCTTTTTTTTTTTTTTCTTTTTTTTCCCCGAGCTCATTTATTTCCCATCACTGTGCCTGCAATTACTCTCCCTCAAAACCCTTGCTCTCTCCAGCCAGCTTGCCTTGCCTAATTCCTCCTGAGACATCATCAGCTGGGATGATGAGCAGCTGAGCTCCCTGTATTACTGCTGACGCAGGCAGGCTGGCAATGAGGCAGTGAGAGCCAGCCCAGCAGGGTCAGCTTTATGGCAGAGATGGAAGGAGGCTGATGGGCTGGCACACAGCAGGAGCCTGCAGATCCTTGTCACCGTCTCCTTTGGTGCTTGGGTGCAGGGGAAGGGCTGTCTGCTTCCCTGCCCTCTGCTTGCCAAGCAGCTCCTGGCTACCTGGCTGATCTGAGACCTGTGCACGCTGTTATGCAGCTAGCTGTCAGCTTTTCAAAGGGATTCAAGGCTTTTTATTAGGGTTTTTTCTCCTCTTGCCTACACCCTTAGTGAGTGCATTGGGCTACTACAGAAGAAAATGCCATGTGGCTTCAGGAGGTAAAATGCCATCTGAAGCAAGATGGAGCGTGCTCTGAGTTTCTCTCAATAGAAGGGCTTTGACTGGATCCTCAAATTTTTGCAGCATGTGTCCTGGGACCACAGCAGCTTCAGGGTCAGGAGCAAAACCAATGAGCAGCCAGGGGCACAGTTTGCTTCTGCTGGCTCAGAAGCCTCACCAGCAGCTGATGTGTCCTGTATCCTTGACACAAGCCACCAGGAGTTAAAGTGCACCTAGGGCTGGTGGTGACACATAGAGAAAACACCACAGTTCAGCAAGAGAAGGAGGGGGGTGATTGGGTAGTCCAAAGCTTCATGCACCTTTTCCACCATGGCAGTGGCTGCAGACAGCAGCATTAGCACTGCCATAGCTCACAGGGCAGGAGGCAGCAGGTCAGCCCCTGAGTGGTGATGGGGTGTGTAGTTAATGGGCAAGGGTCAAGCATCAAAGAAGGGAAATGGCACAGAGCCAGGAGACAGGCTTAGGGCAATTATAAGAAAGAGTGGGAAAGGAGGAATTCTGCTCTGGGAAGGGAATTGGAGCATCCTTTTCTCTGTGCACCAGAGAATCCTTTGCTGACAGCTTCACTGGTAGAAGCAGAAATGCCTTTTTATAAACACAGGAGTGCTTCTCGTGAACTGACCACGTGGCAAGACACGTGAATCGAAACAACCCTAGAGGTCAGAGAGATGAGCCATGTTTTTTCTCTTGCTGGATCTAAAGTGCTGCCAGGCACCTGCCATTTTAGGGTGTGAGCGCTCCTCAGAGAAATAGATGAGTAAACAGCAGTGGCATAGGCCTGAGTCTTTTATCTACAGGCATCATCTGCTGACCACGTTCTAGCAGAAAGGAAGGCTGCCAAGAAGCTGTGGTTCCTTGATTTGCACTGCCTGCAGTGGGATCAGGGAGATGTGGCCATGTTGGTCTCCTTCCTCCATCTCCCAGACCCTACTCAGCTCTCCTGGTTTTAGCACGAGATCTCCTTTAAGCCTCAGCCCTTGGCATCTGCTGAAAATATGGGAAGCTCACCTTTGTCCTGAAAAAGAGGTGAGTATCCAGTTTTGCTCTTGAAAATGTAGATGGAGTACATTCACGTGGACACCAGCGTAGGTGAGTTTACGGTGTTATGATTTCTAGGTGATGTGTGGGCACTCACAGACCGCTTTTTCTCCAAAGGCCAGCACAGCACCTTGAGCTGGGCCTGGTGCATTGAATTTGCCATGATGAACTGTCATAAATTCAAATCAGGAGAATTATACATAACCAGCCAGTATTTCTCCTCCTTCCCTGCTGAGCTACCTTCCCCTCTGTGTTCCTTTGCTAGTTATCCTCCTGGTGAGGTGGCGCTCCTTCTTCTTTTGTATTTCACTGATTTAAAGAGAGCTATTACGTTTATGCTCTGCTTCACTAATGAATCTGAATGTGTGTGAATGAAGGCAAAAGATTTGGGAGAAAATCCTCTGTAAAAGCTTCAATGTCCATTCCTGAAATGGAATTCAAACAGCTCCCACTGCGGCAGAGCGCTGCAAAGGGTACCTGCAGGTGTAGAACATGGTGCTTCAGGATGGTTGAAACCATATTGTTGAAAACTGCCTTTGAAGAAATGGTCACATTCTTCTGACTTGCTCATCATTGTGGATATGTGTGCTCGTTTCCACTCTGACAAACACTGAGAAAACAAAAGGGTGCAGACTCCAACTCCTCCAGAAACAGGAGAGTTCAAGCACAGCCCGAGACGGCAGCCCTAGCCCCTCACCTCCCATGGATCTGAACAGGCTGTTAGGGCCATGCAGCATCTCCACGGATTGCACTTCCACAAATCTGCTTGTAAGAGGAGAGATTTATCTTTTTTACAGCTTAGCAACTGATTATAGAGATAATGGGGGCAATTTGTCAGCAAGCTAACCTTTACAGGAACTTCCTAATGTAAAGATCTTCCTCTCACATTGTGCATCTTAATATGAATAATGATGGTCTCATGAATTTTGCTGTTTCAGGTTTTCTGTGGCTTATGGTCTTTTTTTTTCCTCTTTTTTTCCTTTTTTTTTTTTTTTTTCAGGAATTGAAAGCTCTTTCCCAAACACATCCCCCCACTATAAGCGTTTGCAGTGCTAGCTAGGCAATTAACAACTTCATCCACAATCAATACACAGAGATTTCCTGAGTATGTAAGCCGTGGGTAAGGAGATGAAGATAGATTTTTCCTGGGTAAGCTTTCCACAATATACCCGAGTGTTTACATGTCTTGCAATAAATCTATTTACCTCCTTTTAATTGTGATAATGAAATAAATTAATGATATTTTACTTGTGTGTCCGAAAACTAAGAAGACTTATCAGCAAGTAGGGTGCACTTGACTATGAATTACTGGATAGGGACTAGAGAGACTTGGGCTGGCCCCTGCATCTGACAGACTGAAAAGCCTAGTTAAGATTTCTACAGTGCTGGACAAGTCTGAGGATATTCCAGGGTAACACCAGTCCCCTGGGTTTTACCGTGTTCCTGTGGCAATAGAACAAAGCAAATGCTGTGTGTTTGATAAGTACTATTACCATACAACGGGGAGACTAGCCCATAGGAGGCAGCCAATTTACAGGAACAGTTTGTTTACTTTGGGACAGGCAGTGCTGCCTGTAGGAGCCCAGACTCAAGCACAGCTTCTGCTGACTTCAGTGGGAATCTGGTGTGAGTCAAAAGTAGAGGCTCAGTAGTGCTCTACAGAGATGTATGATCATAATTATAGTGAGGATTATGACTGGAGATTTCCAAAGTCAATCAGGCTGCTTCTGTTAATATCAATAGCTGTCTGGTGGCTAAATTCCCTAGACTAATTCTTTTTTAACACCTCAGCCATAAGACTCATCATTAGACAAATGTCATATCCTAACACATACTTCATCTTAAATATGAGAGCTTCAATCTGTTTTTGATTTCTGTGATATTCTGTCTTGTTGCCCACATACTGGGGAAGAAAAGTTTATTGTAGGCAGAAGACTGCACGGACTGTTCCACATCAGAAGATTCTTGGTCTTCTTGTCCCTGAGAAGTGATAGGCTCCCATAGGGCTTTGCTACATTAAGACATTTGAAAAATAAGTAATAAACAAAATTAAAACAAATTTAAGAGGTCTGCTGAAGCTTTCAATGCTGTAACACAAAACTTTGCTGAAAGAAAACAGTGTACTGAAACGTATCAGATTCACAAATGGAAGAAAAAGGTCAATCAGCTGTTCAAAAAACTAAGCAGCTAGGCTTAAAAACTAAGCACCTATGTTGGTGGTCTCTAGCTAACCAGAAAAAAAAAAAAATGCTATTCTCTTTAAGGAAATTAAATTTAACAAAGTTAAGAAAGTCCTGTAACCAAAGGGTTACAACAAACCTCAACAACAACAACAAAAACTATTGAACACTTAAAATCCTCCCTCCTTCCTCCTGCAACAACAAAAATCCCTACCATACAGTAATACGTGTAACAGGGAATTTCCTTTGGAGTTGTATACCATGCAGGAGTACAAGGCATAACTTGCCCTTCCCTTGCAAAAGCGGGTTTAGTCCCTAAGCTCTACGAGAAGGATGCAACCCTTTGATTCTCTGAGGCTTAAGTAACCTTTCTCTAGTCCTTTCTTTGCTCAGCCACCAGGTTTTCAAGGTGTTTAGGAGCTGCTGGTCAACACATGCCCTTTGTCTGTAATTTTTGAAACCTCATGGGAAAGGGGAATGACACATATCTTCTGAAGGGGTGGATATCAAAATGCTCATGTTATTATGGACTGTGTCTACAGTGATGCCCTGAGTTTGAACCCAATGGCACAGAATGGCTTTCATCCATCCAGCTCAACTCCCTTTCCTCTCAAATGGGGCAGCTGTGCCCAAAGGGTCTACCAGGCACAGTCCCTGGCCCACACCAACACCTTAATCATGTCAGGATGCCCATTGGCACCAACACTCATTGGCTTGGGTCAAAACCAAGCCAGGGACTGTGCTAACAATGCAGCAAAACACCTGAGGGCATGACCCCTGGCATGATTCTGCTTGCCCTGTTAGCTACTCAGTCCCTGCAGGAGTACCTGAAGTGGAGAAAACTGACCCTTTCTTACACCAACCCCTCATTTTTCCTTTTTACAAGGTGTAGAGTGTGGGTCTGGTGTCCCAGATAAAGAACCTGTCCACGGCCAAGCAGATGCACAGCCAGCGGAGCTGGCACTTGTATGATGTCTTCATTCATGGTGGGTGCCTTCAGGTTGCACTCCTCGCTGGTGCAGACAGGCTCATGGCTGCTGAGCAGCACCCTCCGGTTGTCTGGAATATTTTTGTACTTATTCATTCTCTAGATCTGTTTTAAAAGAACAGCATTGAACTTCGAGGTGGAAACCCATGTTTTCAGAGGTAGACTCCCCTAGTAGTTAACTCAATGTGGCCTGATTTTCTGTGCCCCAATTTGAAGCAAGTTCCTCAGCTCCTCACAAAATCAAGACATTTTTTAGTTAGAGACTTACCTTTTGGTAACTGATTGGGAACATTATGACCTGCCTTTAAACTCTAATGTGTTACAAAATTAGAGGGGCAATTTATGGGACAGCAGATACCTCCCTCTGCAAGTTCCTGAGTCCCTAGTGCATTATATCCTTATAATGAGTCAATAAAACAAGTCACAGCTACAGCACAATAAATGTCAGGAGGCACAATGGACAGCAGGTATTTTTAATGATTTAATCTATCAGCCTCCTGAACAAGCACTTGTACTTTTAGAAGTTTACTGTACTACACTGTACAAGGTAAGCGAGTATTGGTATTTTAGCTGCACCTCTTGTACTGCAGTGTGATCGATACCGGGTGCCATTGTCAGCCTTGGTGGAGGAGAGAGGCCAGCTGAGCTTTCATCTGGCCTGAGGATGAGCACTGAAAGCAAGACGTGGAAAAATATTCCAGGACTCAAAGGCTTGAGGCAACTAACACTTCATGCAGACAACATTTCTTGGGAGTTTATGGCAGCGAAGATACATCCACTGGTTGGATGAGCCGTGTTTGAGATTGATTGCTGAGCGGTTACACATATGGTCTTTGGATGGACAGGGGGGTTCAATGCCACACAAAATCCTTCCAGTTCACACAGATTCATTCTCCTTCAAAAGTAAAATAGGGCAAGGCAGGGCGCAGATTTGCAGGGCCTCTCTGAAAGCACTAAGCTTTTGTTATTTTGCAGACCAGTGCCTTTCAGTTATTATTTCTTACTTTATTTATAGCACTACTCAAAACTGAGTACATATTTTGCTGTAGGGTAAGTAAAAAGGACTAAAAAGAGAGCTCTCCTTGCCTGCAGTCCCTCAGAAACCAGCCGGGGTCAACCAGAAACCCAGCGCTCCTCTTTTGCAGCTCGGAGGGGAGGGCTGCAGGGCTGCGGCACAGGTGTGACCGGGTTCGTTTGGCACGGAGACGGCCGGACACCCTTGAGCCCGTCACTGCCGTGAAGGAGACGGCGGCACTGGGGGAGGGGGGCTCCGAGGAGCCGAGCGGGTCCGCCCGGCCGGGCACCCGCAGCCACCGCTACGGCTCCGGCTCCGGCTCCGGCGTGCGCAGGCACGGAGACGTCTCCCCCTGCCGAGCCGCCGCCGTAAGTGCTGCTGTGGCTTCCCGCGGGGCTGAGCCGCTGCCGCCTGGCTGGTTTCACCCCCGGCCCGCCGCCTCCGAGCTCTGGGCTTGTTCGTGCTCAGGCCTCAAAGCGGGGAAGGCACCTGGTGCCCCTCTGCCCGCCCCTGCCAGCAGACCCGGCACCAGCAGCCTTTGTGCAACGAGGGGTTTTACGAATAACGTGCTTGGGAGGGGCTGGTGCATCTGGCCCAGGATCCTGGGGAGCCCTAGACTTTTTGCAGCTGCTCTGAAGAAAGTAGATTCATTTTCAGTTTGGCAAAGAAGTGCTGAGAGTGCTCTCAGATGTTTGCCTGGACTGTATTTTTATGAGAACAGGAAACAATTAATATGGGTAGAAAGTGTTCCACTCCTCAGCATGACTGTAAAACTGTCATATTTAGTTTTAATGGATACAATGTTTTAGATTTTATGCACGAAAACAGCAGCATCAGGACCACACAAAAATCTACAAATCATTTGGTAAGGTAAATACTCTCCCAATTACCTTATTCACAGCATATATTACCTGTTGGCATTGGCACAATTCAAGCGTCTCATTTTAGAAATTCCTCCAGGCAACAATCATCATTATGAATTTTTAAAAGTGGCTGAATGACTCAACATCCAGATCTGGTTGGCCAGTTATGCGTCACCCCTATACTGTCTGTGCTACTGCAGACAAAAAATGGCTGGGGCACAACCGTTATGCAGGTTTCCCTGAAGTCATTTACACTTTATCCATATTGCTTCCCCATCTAGCTGCCCTGACACCAGGCTGACAATATGAAAGCAGCAATGAAACCAGTGGAAACCATGAAAAAGGATGGAACAGGGAGACCTGGAGTCCTGTTGTATCTGAAGGCAATCTGTGTAACCAGATACATCAGTGCATCCTACTGGTGAAGTCCCCGTCTCCAGCAAAACTCCAGCTGAATTCCACCGACCAAGGACACAACCACACAAAACATCTCACACCTGATTTGCAGCATTAGCCTTGTTGTGTTAGTGCTGGCTGTGTGTTAAGTTATATGGATGGTATCACCACACGTGCTGATAGGTACATGGGAAAATAATAAATCTCTAGCTTTGCAAAGCTCAATGAGAAGCCTGGATATAGAATGATACCATCTTGACTTGCTTTTCTGTGCTTCCCACTTGTAAACGATATGCCAGGGAAGTAACTTTATTTTATATTTTTACCTTAGCCAGGTTTCTCTTTTTTTTTTTTTTGTTTTTTTTTTTTTTTTTTTTTTTTTTNTTTCTGGTGAATAAGTCAGTCTCTAAGAGAAAGCAGATATGGACATAGACAGACATACACACACCATAAACAGCACTTGAATTTAGGCACAGTCGACACATAAATGGTATTTCAGAGCATCGATTATCAAAAGAGTTTCCATCTGCAACACAGCAGCTGCAATGTGTTAAGGCAGTAATATATACGGGGAAGAAAATAGTCAAGAGGCTAAGATACCAGTGAAGCCTTTGAAACTGCTAACACTAATTAATTTAGGTGAAAGCATGCATGAGAAATGTGTTCTTGGGAAAACCACCTTTTGTACTGGCACAACAGAAGAACAAAGGAAATTGCTATTGGTGATGACAGGAGATGGTGAAAAGGTGAGTGGAAACAGCTTCTGATTCCTTCATTAGCTGAAACTCACATCTCATGACACATTTCTGTAGCAAAAGAGAAGAAAATGTAAGTATTGCACTGCATTTGTAACTAATTTCTGGTCATTTTCCAAGAGTCATATTTTCAAGGTACATGTAAAACCCTGTGATGTATAAGTTTTCATTCTCTTGCCTAGTCAGAGGGCTGGAGGAGCTTTGGTTGTTCCTGCCTTCCTAGGTCTATGGTCCTAGATTCTGCCAACAACTGCCTCCAGAATCAATTCAAGGTTTAGCTCTAGTGCAAAAACAAGCAAAACCTATTAGTGACTTAAAGTTGATTTGTGGTTTCTGGTATAGGCAGAGTAGAGAAAAGAGGGAGGATAGATTTTTCCTTGCCCCTTTAGGTCCCTCTAGGCAGCTTATACTTTCTGTATGAAGTGGTACTAGTGATGCCACAGCTGAGAGCTTTGACTGCCTGTAGCTGATGCCTTCTATGGGTATTTTTTTTCCGCCTGTAAAATGTCCAGTTCACAGAGAAAGGACGTTAGACTAGAATGCAGTGCACTGGAAGTGACACAGTGTGGCTCTCTCTTGTGCTTCTCTGTGCCTGCATGAGCATTGCACTGTGGCCTCAGCTCAGGCGTAGCCACACAAGATGTCTGTGATGCCTGGCTGGGCAGGGCGCGCATCCACAGAGCCCGCTTCAGCTCTTGCTGACTGAGGGCACAGAAGCCTGACTGTGGCTTTTCGTGGCCTGTGTTGCACCCACCACGCTACCGGGTGCAAGGCAGGCACCTCTCACATGTCCCAGAAAGGGAGCTTTTGGTGCTTGCCCTTTGGGAGAACTGCAGGTGCTGGGCAGAGGCTCCCAGCTTTCAGAGAGGAGTGAGCATCCAGACCTGACCCAAAGCGACCCATTCTGGCCACACTTGGCTCTATACCTTAGCTCAGTCTCAGATTAGCCTGCTAGCTCCTGAACCACCATCCCTAACTGCATTCTTACTGCCACAGAAGTACAAGGTCCTAAGTCTTACCTGATATACACATATACACTCCCATCTCTTTTCTGTTTTTCCATCTAGCAACATCTTCTAAGCACCTTTATGCTATTGTCTTGCTTCATACCATGTGGACTCTCTTTTCTCCCTTTCTGACTTCCTAGTTCTTTCCCGTCTTTGCCCACTGAGATGGGTACTACAACAGCATCTTGTTTTTCTGCAGATAACGAGAATATTTAAGTCACAGAAACATTACATGGACATTGAATCTATTAGGGCTGATTCAAGAAATGAATAAGAGGAAAGAAGGGCTCTGAAAGTGAGCTTTCTCTCATTCTGCAAACTGCTGTGTGATTATGCAAAGCTGTTCTCTTATGTTTTCTGCCAGACAAAATATGTAGACACTTTTCTTGCCTTTTGGAGAGGAAATGCTGTGCATGTGCATAAATGCTGTGTCTCTTCCTTGAATTAAAATGAGACCTTACATAGCTGGTAAATTGCACATTGCTGGGGTGAGCAGACTGGCAGCTCAGAACTGAGCCTCATTTCACAGCACATTGCTTGTCTCAGCAGCGAGGCATCCTGGAACGGACTTGGTCTGTTTTTTGGTCTGTAACTCATTGTGTAAATGCCAGCCAAATTAAAGCAAAGCAGATGGAACAAGTCATTTGAAGATTAATGAAGCTACTTGCATTAAAAAGTAACTTTAAGATATGCACTTTAGTGAAAAGATCCTTTCTTGTTCCTAATAGCTGGTCAAATGAAAGGAATCAAGCAGTGAAAACAGCTAAAGCTTAGCAGAACACACCTACAAAGAACTATTAATGTGATTAACTCATTACAGAGTTAATCCCCATTAAACTGAATTATCAGTCAAGGACTTAATTTCTCTCTCAGGTTCCCATGTCACTTTGTGAATGCCACCATTTTTCCTAAAACATCAAGCAAACATGGAAGAATTCTGCAGGGATTATTCACCATGCAGTCTAACATGTAGAAAGGTTTTCAATCTTCTGTGGCATTTGCAGTGTCCTCTGAAGCTTTCCAAATCTGCTCAACAGAACTTTCTGAATGTTCTCCTCTGTATAACTGGCTATACACCATGTGCAAGAGAAATGGATATCAGGAATCAGTACAGCAAACAAATTCTTCTAGTCTTACCTCTGCAAAAAAGAAACAAACACCTAAAGAGGTCCCTGATGTGACCAGGTACTAGGAGCCTGTCCAACAGCTTTTTAAAAACAGATTGGAACTAGCTTTGTGTTTGGAGGCACTGGAGGCATGTACAGACATGGCTGTTGCCATATCTTCCTTTGGGAGTAAGACCTGGCATTTCAGTGGAGAAGTACATGAATCTGCAAGTCACAAGACAGATAAACTGCAATGTCTAGAGATCAACACAGGTATCTGGGCTGTTCTTCATATACAGACTCTGACACAAGAGTTGAAAAAGTAACAAACTGCAAATTTCTAGGGGATGATTTTTCATAAGTAGTGTTGGAAAGAATCTGTTAACAAGAAACCAAAACAAACAAACAAAACCACTGCTCTAACCCTCTCTTCCGTGACTTGAAGGCAGGGAGCTGTGATTTGAACCCTAATAGCTGGTAAAGTGTGGTTTCATGCAGCCATTTCACTATTGCACTTCCAAAACCAATGCTATCTTAAAAGATCAAGCAATCATGTCTTGATTCAGAAAAGCTTTCCTTATCTAGTCTGCCCTGTAAAGGGCTTGACCCGGCATTTCAGTCTTTTGCTGAAATCCTTTACTGAATAAGACAGAACATAATTTAAAGCTCGTCCTTACGTCTCTACTGAATCTGGCACTGGATGGCCCAGCTGGGTATAAACAGGGGTAATGACTACCCAAATTCCAGAGCTTTTGTTACAGGAAACTTAGGGAAATTCTGAATGCTTGATGCAGTATGACATATTTCTTAAAAGTACTATCTGAAAAAACAGAATTTGAACAATTTTTTGTATGGAATACAGGCAACAATTTCCTTTGATATAAGGGATGGTTAAATTTCACAGAATTGTAGTGCTTAAAAGCTGTCTTACTCTGAATGGCAAAAGAAAAAACAAGTGCTTTATCCCTGTGAACACACAATTTGACTTTTGGGCAACTTGGTCTCCAAACTGGAGGCAAAAGTCATGCCATTTTATACACAACTGATACTTTCACATATTTGTTTTTCCTACAGTTAAGTGCTAGCATGATGGCTCCTTAAATTACTGCAAATGACTGCTTTGAAATACAGGCATGTTTTATTGTAATTTTTGTTCATCTTTACCCACTGACTTGGCCTGTAATGTAGCGTTCAATGTAAAAAGCTGTTGTGTTGATGGAAAACAAAGGTTTTCATCCGTAATCTATTTCTGGGTCCAACATCTGTGAATTCTTTGGCACAATCCAGACAAGACCTTTTGTCTCCCAGGCTCCATTACAAAGTAAATGGATATTTTGCTTTTCTGGGATATGCACATGGACTTAGTGCAACTGCTACTGTGCTTTTCTTAAAGCATTGCGATTAAACAGTGTGACAGTAACTCACTCCCTCATCATACCCACACCGTTGAACAGACAAATAAGCCAACAGAGACACAGGAGATTCTGACTATGCCACATTACTCTTCATAGTAAGGGAATTATGAAACTTAGAATTGTGCATAACCTCAGAACTAGATTGGGTAACATCGATCTGAGTACACTGTGTCTGAGCTTCAGTCAGTCTGTAACCATTGTGATCATGCAGGCTATTAGCTGCAATTTTTGACATTTAGATGTCAATTAGGCTGGCTTCTGGAGTTGGACTGATTTTACAACAGAATGTCATTATAGCACTTGCAGTGACATCAAGAACAGAACTTCAGCTTGATCTTCCTCTACAGAAGCTCATTAGAGATTCACATAAGAAGACAACCAACACGTGCTATTGCCATGGAAACAAGCTGGAATATTACGAAGAAGTATAGCCCATATTCCAAAATAGAGAGGACAAAGTCACAGCAATTATAGCACAAGACTGACAGGCTTTTTATTTGCAGCCTGCATGGGTCAAAGCAAAACCTAGCTCCTGCTCTTTGAAATAAAAATCATCAGCGCAGTTTTAGGACTCTGATTTCAATTCTCTATTTGCAAACACAAAAACCCAATCCAGTGAGCTTAGTTTACGTCATATGGGAGGAAGGAGGCCGAATGGAGGAAGAGGCATCACAGCAGGTGTGTAGGTGTGACGATGTAAAAAGAACAGACATCAGGGGCTGATAGAGGAATGAGTCAAGTTCAGGGCAGGCTGTTAGGTACTGATAAACAGGTGAGCAAAACCTGCAGAAGCTGAACATCTGGTATGTTACTAAGATTCAGAAGAAGAAAAGCTACTTTCAAACGCAATGGCTATCCAGTATCAGTGGCCAGGATGCAAAGGATAACACTTATTGTGATTTGCGCAAATAGCTGACGTGCAGTTTTCCGTGTTGCCTAGATAATGGAACAGACATATTGTATGTATACGACATGTAGGCAGTCTAACTTCCCAGACTTCTGCCTGTGACTACATAGACAGAGAGTTCTTTAAGCTGTTTATAACAGCTCCATATGGTCTAGAGTTTTCAACGCTGTAAGAGTTTTGACCATTCTCTCTCTCTCACTACAGTGCTAGCTATTGGTGTTTTTTTTTTTTTTTTTTTTANTTTTTTTTTTTTTTTTTTGTGTGTGTGTTTGGCAATACTAAAAACTTCAGGAATTCTGTGCTAATGAAAGCAAGAGCTGTGGGGAAATATTTTACCCAGAAAGCCTGTGATGCCAATTTATTCACACACTTATTTTACTTTTAAGATATATTTTTAAGTTCCAGCTGAGGGTCTATTGTAATCACTTTGTGCAAAGGCACTGTGGGGAAAAAACAGCTTAGGGAGGACAGAGAGAGTAACAAGATTCTAGGGAGCATTCAACGAGCCTTGGATGGTTGTGCCATGAGTTTGCCGCTACAGAGAGGTACTGTGAGATTCAAAATCACTGATGAGAATGATGCCGGATGTGAAAGGGAAAAAAAATACTACAGTACATAGTTTGTCTCTACTAAAGCAGGCTTTGGGAAGCCTTCCAATGCCCGCATAAGAGATATAATAATTAAATAGCGGCATACCACAAACCCACAGGTTGTCATCCACTTAAGGAGCTCGTGTTTCTGCCAAGTTCAATGACTTCAAAACTGGTGGGTTACATTCACCTTTCCAACTCTGGCTCGTTCTTGACCAGTTCTGTTTCAACTGATTGGAAAAACAGGGTTTTAGGATTTTTATTATTTTTATATATATTCTGAATAGAATACAAATTTTTGTTGCAAAATTTTATTTCCAGTAAAATGTGTAAACTTTAATAATGCTGAGTACAACTTATGACAAGGAAAATACCAAACTCTGTGTTAAAAGAATTTTTTTTGTTAGAACCAAGCAGAGAGATACAATATGATATGCTTGACACAAACACTGGAAGATAGCAATTAGTCTTTTTCATGTCTGTATATAAATTTTATTTTCTGAACAGTGAAGTACAATTCTGTAGTAGTACCAACTACTTTCTTTTCCCCAAACCTTTTCCTTGCTTTTTTTTCTTTGCATCTTGGCTTTTCTTCTCTTGCTCCGCTTGCAGCATTGCATCACGAGCTGCCAGCTCTTCACGTTTTCTGAGTTCAGCCTCTAGCAGCTTGCTTCTGTATGCTTCCCGAATGCTGCAAACTCTGCCTCGTGTTTCATCTAAGGATGCCTAGCCAAAAACAAACAGCAACACACCGCACTCCAACACACGAATNCTTTTTCATGTCTGTATATAAATTTTATTTTCTGAACAGTGAAGTACAATTCTGTAGTAGTACCAACTACTTTCTTTTCCCCAAACCTTTTCCTTGCTTTTTTTTCTTTGCATCTTGGCTTTTCTTCTCTTGCTCCGCTTGCAGCATTGCATCACGAGCTGCCAGCTCTTCACGTTTTCTGAGTTCAGCCTCTAGCAGCTTGCTTCTGTATGCTTCCCGAATGCTGCAAACTCTGCCTCGTGTTTCATCTAAGGATGCCTAGCCAAAAACAAACAGCAACACACCGCACTCCAACACACGAATCTGCATTTCATCACAAGCGACTGCATTGTTTCAGTTATATTTCACTTTCTGACTATGTAAGTACAGGTAAGGCATCTCTCCTCTTCTTTTTAGCTGGTCATGCATTTTTATTGATCTGGCGCAGGGACATAGCTATATGTCAACCTTTTCACCATGAAGAAAAATACNCCAGAGAAAACTGAGGGGAAGGGGAATTCTTTTTTTTTTTTTTTTTTTTAAATTGCTTGCTGAATAAACTAATTGTGTGGAAGGAGGATGATGCAACAGGCCAGTTACTTATTTGGGTCTAGTACAGATTCACTTACTGACTTGTTTTCTTGTCTTAAACACGTTCCATAAAAACTAGTTTTCAAAAGTATTGAAATGGTTTAGGAGCTCACATCTCATTTTCAGAAGAGATTCAAGGAGCCTAAATCACATTAACCTTCCATGAGACTTAGGCCTAGTGAGACCTCAACACGTCTAAAAACTTTTTTCTTTGTTTCCAACCTAGAAAACAGGGATACCT